>JAVQJG010168359.1:0-23644 GCA_036024015.1 Craterocephalus amniculus
ATCGGCAAAAAACGGCGGAAGAAGAAGAATAAGGAATAAAAATAATAATAATAATAATAATAATAATAAAGAAAAACAGGAAAACTATAGTGTGAATGCCTAGAAGGCATTCACACAAATATGTTTTCTGTCAAGGTGGACACATTGTCACCTGGATTTTAGTGTCACGTGTGTTTAGTGGCGAGGAACAGCAGCAGAACCGAGACACCGAGAGGACCTGAGCAACCTGCGGTGGCTTCATCAGGTTCTGACAGATCATCACTTTCTGGCACATCCCAGAAACTCAGATGTAAATTAGATGTATTTTCTCGTTTTGGTTGTGTTTAATGTTTAAAGTGTTTATCATTTGTTTAAAGCAGACAAGACGTGGACAGATTATACACGGACTGTCCTCCGCCGCGATCCACAGTTATTTCTTTTCGTGTTCGGCTGGAAATCAATAATCAGACTTCTATGATCTTTTATATTTTCTGTTATGACAACCCATTGCTACACAAGTGGTAACCATGGCTATCTAGACACTGTGCTTCGTACTAATTGATATTTCAACAAAACGGAACGCTTTCCACACTACACTTGCAGTTATCTCTACGCTAAAGCCTACCAAGCTTGCCTACCAGTTTGGAGACGTAAACACACAGTCACGTGGTTTTGTGACGTAGCTGCAAATCCTCAATATCAATAACAAAGCGAACTCGTCTTGTTACTTAGTGTTTTCTTCTCCACTATGGATGCAAGCCAGGTAGTCATATTTTACATTTTATTGCTTTAAATCACTCCACAGTAATCGCTTTCCGCTCGCTATCGCCACGTTTTTTTACAGTAAAGCTAACGGTGTTGCTAATGCTAAACTTCCCGGTAGGGTCGGATGTTGCTTTGATCAGTTCCGCTTGTAGCCCACATGTCACGTCCGACACGGCCCGGATTGTGTTCACAATCCATTCATCCGTGCTCGAGCACGGGTGGCCCGGGTCCTGGACTACCTCCCAGCCTGGGCCACCCGTGCCGCGCCCGGGCCCGGCCTGTTTGCATTCACATGGACAAAATTTGTTGTCAAACCATAGACTGTAAAGGGTCAAATGTGCTCAGACCCGGGCCCGAGCACGCCATGTGAAAAGGCCCTTAGAGTAGTAGTTAGTTTTCCTTGCTATTAATATTATAAGTGTTTTTAGATGAAAAGTAGATCTGGATCATCCCAATTATAAGAAATTCTCCTGAGTGGGAAGACAACTAATCACGGGCCTCTCAACAGAGACCACATTTATATTTGTTGCTTCACTGATGCAGATGTACTTCGATGTTCCTGAGAAAAAAAGGACTCCATGGCAGAAAATCCTGCAGGAAAAGTTTCTAGATAACAGATGCAAAGACAAACTCTCCACCCAGACTATGAGAGGCTTTTTAATCCCCCTTTTTCTTTTTTTTTATGATAAGAACTTTTTACCTTTTTCAGTCTTAAACGTGACTCTGACAAAGCCATCATCTTTCTCACTTCTGCACTTTGAGTCATGGCCTGGAGGAGAGAACAGCATATGTGATAAGTTGGAAATACACAAAGCTAAAGCTAAGGTACACAAATATGGATAAAGTCACCACTTAGCATGTACAGCCTCGAAGTAATCACACACACAAACAGTTAAAATGTAGCATGATAACAGACTGAAATGAGAACATACAGAAGTGTGAATTAGTTAATTCGGTGAACTAAATAAGGTGGAGAACGACACAGAAGCTTATTGTCTTCTATTGTCTCGTATTAATAAGAAATACTGATAAGCAATTCATTCTCTATTTTTCTGTTTGAGTCATATATTTGTAAAACCAACAACATCTGAGACTGCCCTCAAGTGGCAACAACATCAAACAACAAGTAGACACAAATCTCCAAAGCCCCAGTCCAAAAAACATACTTACTGTATACATCCAAAACATTAAACCGACAACATACCAACTCCACAAAGTTAAGATTTCACAACCAACCTGGCCTTTGAACTTTTGGGGTTTGGTTGTACTGAGCTTTTAAAAACTTTTTTGTGCATAATCATTTTTACCTACAAAAAAAGAAATAATTTAGCATCCATTAAAAGCGCCACAACATGCTAGCTTTGTAGTGCTCACATTTGAAACCATGTTTGAACCCTTGCACAAGTTTTCTTTTAATGGTAGTCTCTTTTTTTCCTGCATATCCAGACTTTCAGCACTATTACTAAGAATGATGTGGTTTTCAAGGAGTGTCTGTGGTTCCATGATGAATACAACTTTATTTTTCATCAGCAAATCCCCAAACCACAAAATACCATAAAACATATATACTGTACATCATTATTATGAAAAGTAACATTTCTCTACAGTATGTGAAGAGAAAATATGAAACACGGCGTAGCAGAGAGCTGTGCGTGTGAAGTTAAAGAAAAAAAACAGGAAGGACTCGGGCTTTCTAATGAGACAATGACGTGCCTGAAACAGTGGGTGTGCAGTCTGAGCTGTAACCATTTGGGTATTTATTTGATGTCGCTCTTTTGGAAGTAATTCATTAGTTGTTTTTTTTTGCAGTCCCCAAGATAATTCTTCTTATTACATCATTAGTTTGTCTCATAATCTACAGTGAAAATGTGTCCATGTTTGGCCTGCATCCTGTATAGTGTGAGAGTGGGTAAAATTTACTGCTGAGCCTTCATGTCTGCACATATAAAAGGTGTATAAAGAAAAAAAAAATTTGACCCCCAACACCAAGAAAACTGGTCTTACCATTGGATGTTTCTGGAGTGATGTCTTCGAAGAAATACTGAGTGGCTTCAAAGGCCGAGTCGGGCTCCTCTCGTTCATGAGCGATCTCTGCAACAAACAATTTAAAACTCAACATTTACCTCAGCATGTGATGGTCTCATCCCAAACACTGCATTTCAATTTGTTATCTAACATTTTAAAATTCAGATGGACTAATCTATTATGAAAGATTAAGCTTCTTTTTATGAAAATATTAAATTCTATGTCATGAAAGTTGGACCTACATTTCTATCATATTAATAAATTCATTATAAAGAGAACCCTCAGCTAATGAACAGAAGTTTAATTTAATAAAAATAATTCTGCTCCTAATGCGACATATTTTCTCTATTTTCCCCAATCAGGCTTAACAAAAGTCTGATCCGTCTCTAAAAACAAACTCACCTGATAACACATGCATCTTGTAGAGGAGTTTCAGCTTCTCAGTGAGGTCCCCATGACACAGAACACCTACAAAACACCCCCAGCTTTAGATGGTACACATCATGATGCATCACCTTAAAACAATCAACACAGCTCAATTTTAAGCTCTAGATTTACGATCGGGCACAAAAGAGACACTGCTCTGCCTACCAAAACCAGTGATGAACTCGCGGAAGTTGATGAGGGAGTCTCCGTTTTCATCAAGCAGACGGAAGAAGCGGGCAGCCAGGGGCTCTGAGTGGGCTCCGTTGGCCCAGGGGAACAGCAGGTTGAACAAGCCCTTAAACTGCTCCACATCGATGCGATACTGCTCCAGGTATGGCAGGCTGGGATCATGACGCTCCGTAGGGTTGCTGCTGCCTCCCCAGTAGCAACTGGTCAGGTGCTCTGCCTAAAGAAAGGAACACAGTTACACATTTAAATAATGATTATGGGAATTGGAATTATCTGAAACACTACAGACACACAACAGTTACATGCACACTGAGGTAAAACTACACCTTCAGTTCATCCTAGCTGTTTAATTTGACCATCTTCCATTTTCCAGCGTACATACAGAAGAGAAAAATCAACGGTTTGATGCTGTAATGCTGTGGAATGAAAGTTCGAAGTAGCCACAAATTGAAGAAATTCTGCAACTTCTAACCTTGTCTATGCAAGAATTCACTATTCACTAAGTTAGCTGAAAGATGATGTTGTCAGATGATGCAATAGTTATGAAGCCTGGATTTTATTAAGGCAGGGCAACAGTCTGCAAATGCTTCAAGTGACTGAGCAGACGCATACGAGTCTCATGGGCTACTTTTTAATCACAAGCACTGACATGTTTAGCAATTTGACAAAAGCAACAGAAAAATACGTGAATGAAAGTGGTGTTATTGTAAATACTCCGATGTTTCATTGTTTTTACAAAGAGATTTTAAAAAAAGGGAAACTTTTATACATGGACAAATGAACTGTCATACATTAATATTAGCATTTTCAAAGGAAAACAACTCATTAACAATGCCACGGCTCTTTTTGTTGTAAAATGTCTGCTGTATAACTCACCTTGAAGAGCACATAGAGCTCCTCCAACTCATCAATACTGAAAGCCGTCTCTGTTACAATAGATCTAACCTGAAACAACAAAGAAAAGATAATGATGTCACATGTAACCATCTATGCAGCACACACGATCTAATAATGTCTAGTATTTAGTTCATTCTGCTTTAAGGCTTGAGTCTAATTTAATTAGTGATTTTTATGTTTTCCATTTACCTCTCTACACAACACAGTTCAGCAATGTCATTCCAGTTAATACATTGAAACAACTACTTCTAATTTTTTCCATAATTTCTAATCTGCGGTGGGTCCTTACCACGTTGCGTTTAGTGGTATCTTCAATGGTTTGGATGACTCTCAGCCTCTGTTTGAAACGCATCTGTTCGATCACATCTGCGCGAATTGAGCCGAATTTCTGACGCAAATGGAGAAAGAAGAGCAGAAAATGTAGGGTCAGCTTACAACCCGAGATGACTGCGTGACATTGAGGATACAATGAGGCCCAACATGAAGTTAGTCATCTGCTCTGTTACTGTAAGAGGAGCACAAACCCATTTAATGCTCCTGACAGTTCTGTAAATCAGCACCATTAAGCTTCGAGAATATCCATGTCATTTCTAAGTCATATGGTGGCTGCTTAGATTTTATGAGCACTGTAATTTCAAATGCATTCGTCTTACTGTGACCCTGTAATGACATGTTTAATACGACTCATACAACGCTTAAACCACTACAGGTCACACATAGGGTATTTACAGGTTTGCAGACTCACATCTTGAAACAGATTCAGTACCTCGTAAGAGCTGCAGACCAGTTTGAAGATATCAACCTCTGGGTGTGGTTCTCCGTTGTCTGTTAGTAAAGAGTGGAGGTGGGGAATAGGAGGGAGGGTACTGTCCTTATTGGTCACACTGTCCAGGTACCTGCAGTCGACAAAAATAATACACAAACCGTGTGAAAACCATCAGGAACCCCAGCTGTGGCCTAAGGGGAGGTATCATTAAAACTAAGACAGACAAAAAGAAAACAGATTCCAATAAAAAGAATAAATAAATAAATCACAAAATAAAAGAAATGTTAAGTTTCTCCCTTCTTTACCTTCCAAGTACAGTCATTGCCTCTCCATCATCCTTGCAGCCCAGCAGTTGGTAGATGTTAGCATGCAGCACAGAGAGTGCCAGCTGGAAGATGACCTTGATCCCATCGTAGAAAAAACAGTCCACCACGACCACCGCGCTCTCGAATGGCATGACCGACAGGAACAGTGTGAGGAACCAGGAGAGAGAAATAGTGGAGATGACCCCGAGGTCCTGCATGCAGTCGTACAGCTGGGGGACGTATTCGCGGGCAAGCTCCTCGAACACTCCCTGGTCAACAAGAGCTCCTGGAGAGGAGTTGCAAGAGAAATATGGTCAACATTAGAGCAGGGGGTCTGCAACCTTTGAAACCCAAAGAGCCAATTTTGCCCTCAGCCATGCTACAAAACCTCCTTTAGAGCCGCAAATGTTTCTGGAACTTTGGTAAAAAGACATTTTATTATTTTTGATAAAAAGCTACGATAGGAAACATTTTTAAGTTTTTTGGGTTTTTTTTGTGGATTTATAAAAAATATTTTTAGGCATTAAAATAAAGGAAAAAAAACTTGCAAAAAGAAGATTTTTTTTCTTTGGAATATTTATTTATTTATCATAAAAAGGTTCACAGTTTAAGAGCAAATCACAAGAAAAATATATGGGGTTAAAAAAATATAAAAGATATATATATTAAAAAAAGAAGATTATTTCTGGTACTTTTTAGTGTCATTATGTTGGAAATCCAATGTAATTATACTCTTCTAAAACCTGCATTTGTCACAAAATCTCTGTTTAATAACATCAGTTGGTTGTTGATCGTGTTTAGCCTTTTATTAGGAGCCATTGTGGAAGGTGCAAAGGGAACACTTGTGGCTCCGGAGATGCAGGTTGCAGCCCATTGACACAGAGAAACCAATAAAAAGTGGAAATAATAATAATCATTCAAATGGTCAAAAGACATACTGACCTACAACCCTAGTATTGTAATAGTCTGGTAGCATCCTTTCACAGAGGGCCACAAGCAGCCAGAAAGCCTCCTCTTCTTTGGCATAAAGCAGCAACACAGATGTCACAATATTCATGGCCTGCAGAGACATGAACGAACGGGTAAATAAAAAAGTACACAAAGTCTTAAAAAGAACAGCCAGGTTTCTGCCCACTGGTGGGGAGATTAAAAACAAGTGTATGTGCACCTGACAGTATCCAATGTTGGGATTTCTGAACGCGTAGGCGGTGAGGACCCTGCGGAGGGCAGCGATACCCATCTCGTTCTGAAAAGCCGGGTGCTCAGGCAGAGAGCGGTGCAGGTCTCTCTCTATCTCCTCTGTAGCCAGGTTGTACTTGCCCATGGATTTCTCCACCAGGTCTTCATAGTATCCAGGGTGAGTGGTCATCTCATTAATCGCACCTGCAAAATCATTCAAAAGGTTGAAAGCCATTTTGTATGTAAAAACAATAAACAAAAGCAAATCCCTGCTATTTAGATGTTTAGACACAAACATATTAGATGCATTGGATCATTTCTGGGGTCTGGAGGCAAGTCATTTAAAAACAAAGAAGAAAATAAAGAATTACAGAAACTAAACCCACACAACATCATTAAAATAATGACAATCATTTAGATAAGGCATCAACAAACTAAATTTAAAGAAAGTCATAAATATATATTTCCAAACACATTATATGAGAGTTTTAGTTTTTAAACTCAGATCCAACACACCAACCTCTACATTTTTTCAGTGAAAAGAAGCTAATGATATTGAACTATTTCTGTAGGTGTATGGGCTTCATAGCCTCCTTCTGAAAGATGAACCTCAATCCTCGATTCAAAATAAACTGAAAATACCAAACACAGGTGAGGATGAGCACGTGCTGCTGCTGCTGGAGTGCAACAGAGATGCTGTGCTTGTGAACAGAAACATGTGGAACGTGTGGCGGCAGAGTGAACATCATCAGTATTTATGCAGCTCCATCAAAATCTGAAGTCTACTTGTTAAATAAAAAGCTCTACGATAAAATATTCCAAACATATACACTGTTGAAAACAGATACACAAGTAATCAACGATACAAGGGTGGTTGTTTTAGTCTCATCAGAGCAGCAGCATGATGGTCTGGATATCCAATATTCATGAGGACTAATATCATCACGGTGTCCACCAAAAATCTACTCATATCAAATATCTGTAACTTATATTTGTTCCCTATGAAACCTTAAGCGTTTCCCACACTACACACATGAATAGTTTAATCTAAAGGAAAGAGAGTCTCATGTTTTGTAACCAGCCAAACTGATATCTGTGCATTACACAACCCCGAGGTGAAACATGTATCATGTGATGCTGAGTTCAGAGTGCGGAGTATGCAGGGTGTGGCCTATTAGGTGAAGTGTATGACTTAGTCATGTTTATACCAGAGAAGAGCAGCCACAGCTCTCCTCTCATGCCCTCAGGAATCCCCTTGAGGACCAGCTCCTTGGTCTTCTCTGTGCGATACATGCACACTCCCTCTCCATACTCGGTAAAGTGGTTCTTCCACGCCTGCTCTTTAAGGAACTCTTTAGCCTGGGCAAAGAAATAAAAAGAGATTGACAATTATTTGCTGCTTAGGATTTACAAATGGCCATTAATGGAGGCAGATGGATCAGAGTAATCTGATCGGTCTAATCAGTACAGTTTAACTTGCCAGTTTGGGATTAAACTCCTCAGGGGAACGGCGCCGATACATCGTCATGAGGGCCTCTGTGGCTGTGGGCACGCTGCTGTCGTTCAAGTTGAACGTGCGCTCCACCTCTGAACCTAAACTGTGTTGCGGACTACTAGAGAGCAGGGATCCATGCTGGGAATAAACCTGGAAAACACACTTAGACTCCTGAAACAGTTCATCTAATCTTTCTAATGCTTGGCATGAACCTGCTATAATTCTCACCTCATCATCCGAACTGTTGAGGCTGCCGTTAAGCTCCCTTTCCAGGTAGATCTTGGAGGTGGTTTGCTGCAGGAAGTCTGAGATCCTCTGCACCAGGAAGTCTCTGTCTTTCAGGTTGGCAAACAGAAAGGTCATGCGATTCTTGGTACTGATAGAAAGCGGGCTGGGCAGCACATTGGAGCTGTCTGCCTTCTCCACAATGGTAACCTGCAGCACATCAGGAGACCATTAGTGAGAAACACGGCGGCAAACAAAACTAAAACGTCTTGCATAGAACAGGAACAACACTGTTACAACTTATAACACAATTTAAGACCCAAACCAAAGATGTTTTAAAAAGAAAATGAATGACTGATTTTGTGCACAAAACAACACCTACGGTCAAAATTTCCTTCTGCGGCTCACTAATAGCTCACCTCGCGCAGGGGAATGATCAGGCTGCACAGCGTCTCCTCCTTGCTGGTGAAGCAAATGTAGTTGGTGGAAACAAACATCTGTCCCAGGATGTGCATCTTGTTAAAGGGAGTCCACAGAGTGCAGTCCGTGTGTCCGTCCAGTTTTTCATCTTTGGGCAAGCGGAAGAGCGCCCGGTAGCGCTCACTCTTCGCTCTTGCATCCAGATCTCTACAGAAATGCAAAACCTTCATATTAGATTGGAGGCTTTTGCATGAACATGTTGATAAAGCAGCTCAACCATCTGTTATAAAAGCTGACTGAATGAAAATTGTACGCAGGGAGGTTTGCTGTAGACGTGAAGTGCTCTACATGAGGAACATCCTAGTCCACCACACAGCCCTGCTACCCAGTATATTTGCTCAAATAAACCGAACGAGCGAGTTCGCTCAGTCACAACAACCTCTGACTGAATCATTTCACAGCATCCTTTTGTCTCGCAACACTGACATGTGTTCTTGCAGTTAAAATTTATCCCTGATAAAACAATGTACAGTGAATTACTGTAGATGCCCGTTTCACATCAGTAGCCATTTTCTTTTGACTAATTTCCCTTTAATATTTAAACAACTTGAAGTTGGAGACCCATATAATCAGTATAAATAATGAACATAATCTCCTACCTCTTTAGTGCCGACACCTTCTTGGGAGACTTCTTTTTTAGCTTAGGCAGCGAGCGGTCCTGTTCGAAGCCTTTGTTGTCGAGCAGCTGTCTCATGGCGATGTTGGCCAGCTGCTCCGCCAGCTTGAAGGTCTCATTGATGTTGAGGAAGACTGAGAAGACGTGCTCATTGCTGCGGGTGCTCACCTTAATCGCATCGGGCAGTAGCAGAGTGGCACTCTTCTCCAGCTGGGTGATATCTGCCCAACGCACCACCAGTTTGGCTGACAGTGGAAGAGAACAATTGATTATTCATTTGGGGATTAAAAACTGGACTATGGGAGCTCTCAGTAGAGATACTTAAGGGTGTATTATGAAACAGTCTAAAATGCTTTGAGTTTTTACCTCTTTGAAAAATAAAATATAATTTGAACTTTGATTTTTTTAATGTCAACTTAAGCTAATTCAAAAGTTTTTATGTTTATAATATTGTGCTGATGTCTTATAGAAACTAAATTGTCAAAACAAAACATTTTTATTCTGAGAGGATTTGAATTTAATCCCTAAGTATGAGACTACAAACTAGGTAAATGCTGAACTTCTTCCAAAACCCTTTTTGAATTTGAAAGCTTGGACTTTGTGAATCCAATATTTTTTCTGTTTTTTATTTGAGTGATGATGTGACAACACAAGAAGTTTTAAAATTCAATAAAAAAATTCAGCATTTCTACAATAACCTGACTTTTCATAGATTAAACCAGGAGTAACAAAGTCCACTCCACTGCATGTAAAAGTTACAGCGGGGTAGCAATCAAAGACTAGATTTGTGGAAACCTCTCCTAAACAACTGATTAATAACAACTGATTAATAAAAGCTTATTAACAAATAAGCTGTTAAGGGTAAAAAGCCAAGATATGCTCGGTTAGGTTTTTTTTTTTGTTTGTTTTTTTTTTAGATTGGAACGATCTTGACCATGAACAAAAACAAACTCCCTTTCTGGTTTACTTCCTATGCTAGCATGTGTGCGTAAGTAATACTTAGCAAGCAGCTAATTTAGCAAATCTCAACTGCTTTTCCTGGAAATAAAAGTATATTTACACACGTGCCATTTACTGTACAGCAGTAGAAAGCTGTGCCTCCATTTTTAAACATATTTTTCAAAAAGTAACGTTAAAGCTGAACAGATTGCGTTAAATTGTATGTCGTTGCAAATCTTGGCTAACATGGTAACAGAGTCAGGAGCTCCAGTGACGAGGCAATCCCACCATTATTGCTCCACCACAGTGTCACATAATTCTCCATATGTGTCTGTACAAGTTCACACACTTCATTTAGCTTCTGCAAACACCAACTTGCATTAGAGATATTTGAATTGACTACTACAATACAAGATTTATTGTCTTTTTCCACTTCTTGGTCTTGATTTAAGAGTTTGTTAAATCGCAAACAGGTTTCAATCAATATCCGAACAAGCATGAGTTCAGAATATGTATTCAGGAAAACTGTTGTGTACCTTCTTTCCCCAATAAATACGAGTAAAAGCAGAGGTGGTTGATGCTGAGGTAAAGCCATCCCTGCCGAGGCACCTTCCCTTTCCAGTAACTGCACGAGTAATAGTTGACAAGCTTCTCCTCCTCCGGCATCCCGAACAGCTTACGGAACTTCGTGCTTGCTTCCTTGAACTTGTCTGTGTCGTCGTCTTCCTTGACATCGTGGTTCTTGTTGTACTCTGCAATGATTCCCTGCATCAAAATGAAAGGAGACAGCTTTACATAGGGAGCTGGTGTACAAAAACTCAGGTTTATAAAATTAGAGCAACTAGTGATGCGACTCTACCTGGTGGTATCCGACTACTGTGTTAGAGAACATAAGGATTTTGTGGAAAAATTGAAAGGTTGGTTCTTCGAAGAATTTCTGGACTTCAGAGGCCCCATCTTGCCAGCATTTTGGCAGAATTTTGGTAGTTTTACAATTTTAAGATTGATGGCAAGAGAATTTAATACTACTGAGATGACGTGACCCTCTAAAAGCTATTTCTGGTTAGCTAGAATGAAACCGTAGACACAAGTTGCAGGTGTGACCCCTGCTTTCTTGACAACTATCTACCAATCAAAAAAAGCTGCACCAGCATTTCTTACATGCTGACAGGAGAGTGGTAAAGGTGGACTTTAAACTTAATCAATCACTACATATACACAATATTTGTTTAGTCAAAAGAACATCAAATTTGTTCTTTTAAAAAGGGAAAAGATCTCCATTAATGTTAAACAGAGATTTTCCCAGAGGTGGGAAAATCAAATAGAAAAATGGAATATCGTGATTTTTTGTTTCACAATTTTAGAATCAATTTTTGTTTGTTAAAAAAATCAAATATCTGGATTTTTTATTTCACAATTCTAAAAAAATATTTCTTTGTAAAAAAAAGTCTCTTTTTCAAATAAATGCAAAAGAAAATTTCAATAATTTTTACAATTTATTTTTATTATTATTTTTATTAATCTTTTTTACTTTTCTTCTCGGGCATTATAGTAGCAGAATGTTAGTCTGGATACTGTGTTGTTTTTTCCTAATTGAAATTAAGAAAAAAATATATAGCAATATTAACATTTTTTCTTTTTCTCCACAAAAATCTGCAATATTAAAGAATCATGAGAATCACAATGTAAATGAAATCAGAACCAAAAAAAAAAAATCGTAAAGGAATCGAATCGGGAGGAAAGCATGTCATCCCAGCCCTACTAAACACTTTTGCATTTATGCATTTTTTTTACTTCCCCTCCATATATACATAAACATGCAGTATGGGAGTAATTATATTCAGTTGCTACCCTTTAGAGCATTCTTATGTCCGACCTCCACCTCCTACATGGTTTCTGATGCTGTACTCTGTAATAAGTTACATGTGTGTCCAACAAATAAACAAGCTATAACATTACCAAGCATTTCCATCTCAAACAACAACAATTATTGCAGGATTATTTCATAAACCTTAACAGCAGCTTCGGCTGTACAGACAGAGCACGCACCTGCACCTTCCCTTTGACAAAGGTGGTAATGTCATTCTCATTCTCAAAGATGGAGAGAGTCTGTAGCAGGTTATGTTCCAGCCACTCCCAATGCTCTGTGATCTCTTTACGGGAGGTTCCTGCAGAGGAGGGGAAGAGGAAGGGGAGGAGAGAGTTCATATGGGGAGCATCAAAGCAGACTTTTTAAGAAGCACAGTGCTGGTACTGTCCCACAATGTAAATTGGAAAGAAAAAAAAACATATTTTTTTAAAATTCATAAAGACCAAAAGGAAACCTGAAACATATTGATATATATATATATATGTTTAGAAGTTTAGATGGAATATAACTCAATAAGGTAATACAGTCATTTCTCATCAGTTGTATCTGAGTGAAGTTTTTACCATTTTATGTGTTCTTTTCCAGTTTGATATCTAGTTTTAGAGAGTTTATCAGACAAAACAAGCAGTTCACAGACGTCGCCTCAGGCTTTATGAAACTGCAGCACACTAAGAGCACCACAGTGAGATGACTGAGGACAAACAGCATCACCCTCAAGTTGAGATAAAAATCAATACATCTTCTGTTTTTTTTGTTTTTTTGCAGCAGCACTACAATTAATACCCTGTTACCACTGAACTGTGAGATCAAAACTCGTCTTTGCAGCTGCAGGGGCGCTGATTGCAGAGCAGTGATGGCTGCCGCTGTGGACCATTATCTCAGCAGTGAGTGCACACTGACTGCATTAGCTGCATCTGCCAGACCGATCCGCTCTCCTGCCATCTCTTGGAGGAGGAATTAAGAACTGGGAGGGGAGGAGAAGGAAGCCGGTTCCATTTAAAATCCAAGCCAGTCTTATCTTGGCCTCCATTTCAGATGCAGAATCGAAGCGACTCTTTTCATATATGCATTAAGTAGAGCAGCAACTCATTCAACTGGCACTTGCATCTTGACTATATTTAAGTTTTGATTAACTTAAAAATACCAGCTGTTTAAGGCTAAATGCTCCCTACATGCATATATTTCTGACAATTAACTATGATTCAATTATTTATAAATAAAAATAAGGGTTAAAGAATGTATTGCACTGAAAATACAACAAATTCAACACTACCAGTGTTTGACTGATTTGCTTACATTTGTGAATTACTAGTTTTGGATGGCTGGTGAGATAAAACAACATTTCAAGTATGTTTGTTGGAGCTTTTTGATCATTGCAGTCAATATTAAAGAAAGTAATGGAAAGTTATTCTAAAGTTTGATTTTCTGGGTAAATTATGACATATTCATTAGCACGTTATCTTCAATATAACACTCTGCTGTAGCGCTTGTCTCTTTAAGGCTGAAAACTGAAACTTCAGGCCCGATCTAACTTCCTCTCTAAACTTTGCCCTGCTTCTTTCCCACACAGGAACAAAGACTGGTGGCCATCTAACCAAAGAACTGGAGCCCTGAGGGTCAAATAACCACAAACTCCCTGATCCCCTGATGAAAAGGAGCAGTTACTCTGCCTCACAGGATTAAGCTCTTTGTTAACTCCCCTTGGTCAGCCGATGGGTCAGAAATGGTGGAGCCTCAGTTTCAAAGCGATGCCATAGAATAAGAGAAGGAAAGCACGAGACTAAAAAATAAAACTTAATAAAAAAAGATTCTGCAGGAAGTTACTAAGCAGCGTCTGATGTAGGCAGGAATGACACACCATGATGTGTCAGAGAGATGTATTACCTTCTTCCCTTTTATCCTGTTTTTTCCCCATTTACTGTATGACTTCCAGACAAGAGAAAATACAAGTTATGCAATTATGAGAACAAGCTGATGCCATGAAATTTTGATGAAAATCAATCCAGTGATTAGCTGAAAAATATCGACTCCTGCCACCCGCTCCAGTAATCCTGCTCTCTACAGCCACCGAGGCATGATGTAATGCAGTTAACATGGAAAAAGGTAGGATGTTGGAACGTCATGTGTCCGAAGGAAGCTAGGTGGTGTGAAATTACAGCAGGATCCATACTGGCCCATAATCCAAAGATTTTGAGCATTTGAAGTAATTAAAGTCAACATGGTGAATTCTCTAAAGTAGTTTCAATGTTTAGTGATGACTTGTTTGGCTTCCTATGCTTTTGCTGCCTCATATGTCTGGAGCCGGGGGGGTAAGGTGCACATACCGTGAGCAATGATCCAGTACACTAAGGAGTCAGGAGTTTGGTAGAGGATCCTATAAGGTGCCATCCGAGCACTTGAGTCCAGAACAACATCCAAAGTCCCAACAAGCAAACCTGTGTGAGACAAAAACACTGGTATTAAACAGATAAAACCACAGGTCTGGAAAGATTTTGGTTTTAGGTTATTTTCTTCTTGAAACATAACAAAGAAACTGCTTGTTAGTCTCAAAATAGTAAAACCCCTGCTGACTGATGACTTAGGTCTTTTTTTATAATGGAAAGGCATGATATCAACAAAGTGAAATGCATCCATGCTTCTACATAACTATGGGGGATATCAGGATATTGTGACGTTTAAGACTTGAAGATACGCCAAACATCTTCTGGAGCTTAAATCCCTCCAACTGTGTTCTTTATTTTCACCCATTTTCAGCAGTGATTGTCATGTGAGGGGCTTCCAGGCGTTGGTTACTACACATTACCACATTTCATAAATAAAATATTCACAATGTGATTTATGTGTCTTATTCATGTTCGATAAATCTGTTAATAATTTATAGATCAATTTTAACCCATTATTCATCCACTTGATTTGTCAGGTTGTAGAAAAACAGACTGGTGTTCATCTTCCTCCAGTTTTGTCCTTCAAGCCCAGACTGATTCCCATTTGGCTGGTGAAAACTGATGAGTGTAATGTCCAAGTTGACTCAGTGGGGAATACATTTCTTTAGCAGTTGGGCTTACAAACCAAGGTGGTGGAGTTAGAATAGACGGAATAAACTATTAATTTAAAATACAGGTTAAGCTTAATGAGTTTGTTGTCATCCACATATATTGTAGATCTTCAAAAGCTTACGAATGTTGAGTTTGAAACATACTTTTGTCAGCATTATCACATATTTCCACGTATGCAGACAACTGGGTTCTGAGAAATACTGAAAAAAAAACTCAAAAGCCCAGAAAGCAGGCAAACACTGAGCTGTTAAAGCCAAATCTCATTAGCATTAAAACTGCTTCACTTGATGGGCCACTCCATGAACATCAATTATATTTGTCTTTATTTATGACATTACTTTATTTAACATTACTTTAAATCAATGTTTGCAATGACCATCTCATCATCCGGAGAGAATTTGACAACTTTTTAAGGATTATGAATAATCTGCGGTTTCCTGCAGACGGCATTGGGTAGAAATTTGATGATAGAAATTTTCATTGTGCATTGTGCAGTTGTTTGTGTTCATAAATATTCTCCCCTGGTTCACATTACGTAGACATCCAACTGCCATGAGACGAGTTATTTTCGTTCTGCAGCTCTTTGCAGCAAACACCATGAGTCACGCAGAAAGCCAAAGAGGGGGAGGAGGGGGACAGAAGACAAGGAGGGAAGCTAAAGGGCTTTTTTATTCTCAGGTTCAGAGCAGTCCATGGAAAGGAAGCACAAATGCATGACTGCGCAGTATTTAAATCATGTTTTTAATGTTTCTAATGTCCCTTCCTTCTCCCTTTCTCTTGTGTGAGATTTTTAAATGACTGCTGCAATGCTTTTAATGTTCTATGGAAAGCATTTTGAAATGTCATGTACGGGAAATGTGCTAAAATGTGCCTTGTCTATCTCTTCAATCAAGTAAATTTGCTCCAAGTACTGATCAAGAAAAAAAACTTAAAAAAAAAAACACACCATTTAGGGAATTATGACCTTAATTAATTAGCTTGAAGCTTCTAAAACTGTGTTCTTCAGTTAAGTGGAGACGTTGTTACAAATATTTAGAAAACAGCAAAGACTTTCACAAGAATGAATAAATTACCAATAATGCCGACCGCTGACACTTTTCTGAAAAACTGTTGTTGTGAGAACGAAGGCAACCTCCTCTGTGACAAAAGCCCAAGTACAAGACCTGACACATGCAGACCTCAGCAGCCTGACTCAGAAGTGTTAACCTACGTGCGACTCCCCTTCAAACGGTAAATGAAGGTGAAATACCAACGTGTGAGAGTTTACTGCCTTCTTCAGCGAACTTGTGGTAACCTGTCAGACGCAGAGTATTTGGCCTCCACTCGCCATGCATGGCATGTATAGTTCAGCATGTCTGCGCGCTGAGGTCGAGAATAGGAAACTCGGGTGAGACCACTGATCCTCTGCCTCAAGTGAAACCTCATAAACAAAAGGCAGGAAAGCCCATTTTTAGTCAAATCAGGTGGTTTTGCGAGCGATACTTGGCAACACCTCAGTCGTTAGTTTAATTCTCGGCTTGTGTGTCGGCAACAGTGGAAGGTTGAGGTAAATTTTTGCCTCTTACGCTCTGAGGGCAACCCCAAACATCACATGCCTCTGCAGTGATAACTCATCAAAACATGTGACGAATTGTTCCAGCTCACACCTCTGTATTTAAATGCTTTTCCTTACCACACCAGAGTGGGCGACATGAACAACAAAGACGTGACGGAAGCCCAGAATACAGCCGCAGCAGGAAAACTCTTCAGAAGAGCAACCAGCGGCTGAACTGAATAAGCCATAAAAATCATGTGACGCTCTGTGCCTCTGCTCACAGGTGTTGCCATTGTTAGAGCAAAACAAATTCCCTTCTCTGAGATGTTAGTGGAAGAACAGGAAACCAGGCCGACAGCATGACATGAAGTGTAATAGCCCACGTAATAAGACAGAGACAGCGTCTATCTGGCTCTTTGTAAACACACAGTATTAAATCAGCAGGATTGTGAAACAGCCTGTTGTACTTTCTCACAAATTATTGTGCAATTTAATGTTATAAGCAGCAACTTATGCAACATTTGACACTATATGCTGAACTTATTTATAGTCTGGGGAACAGATGTTGCGCTGTGCATTTGCATCTTGAAGCAATGCAATCATGGAAACACCATATACATGTAAAAAAGGTTGAGAGAAGCTGTAAGAACTGTGCATCCTACGATCAACAGCTTCATGCAAATGGCAGCCAAATCAGCGGGCTCATAGCGTTTTTTGCAAATCTATATTTGCATGTTTTTATGGTCAAAATGCATGAACAAATTATTTTTATAAACATTGCAAAGAACTCATAAATCCATCCAGAAGACTTGAGGGTGAAAGTATTTAATCCAGTCGATAAAGATTAAATCGATGGGTTGGATCCAGTAGAGAGCTGGAACTACTGTGAATAATTCCCACAATCGTTTATCTCTCCGTTTCAGTAAAATTATTCACATATTCATGGTTGGATCTGTTTAACTTGCATTAGTTCATGGGGCCTATCTTGTCAGATGTACAAATATTGTTGGATAAATTGCAGAATTAATTGGTGTTCAGGGGAAGGGATGCTCCATTTGAAACTTCAGGTTGAAAGATTTTCAAGGAACTTCCAAAAGATGAGAATACAGCTTCGGTTTTTGGATTTCTCAGAACCTTCTCCATCGATGATCCTGATTTGCATCGGCGCTTAATTATTCTACCATTACGGAACCACCCACAAGCCACTTCAGTCAATCACTCGCATTTATTGTTTTCCAACAATTCCTGTTTGAGTCTGGTTTCTTCCTGGTGCTGATGGCGGTTTTCTTCTCCCTCTGTCAGAGAGGCTGAGGGCCAGTGCCATTGTCGCTGGGCGCTGTTCAGTGCCATGGGACACATGGCAAGACAGCAAGCTCAGCTTTTACATAACAATGACATCATCCCATCCCTCCGTTCGCTGTGCTGTCAAAGCAAGAAGACGCTGCATGCCAGTTCATTAACGTTAAAGATGGCATGTTGCAAGAATTATACACCATATTTATGTCTAAAGAGATTTTCTTTGTGAGAAAATGAGCTACAACCCATATAAACCATCATCCTTCTTTCCATGTTACAATGAACAAGCAAGACCTTGATGAATAACTAAATCATCAAAACTTCCTAAATTAATTTGTCTTCATTTTTGTTTTCTAGTGTTTTTATAGTAATTTTCCATTCTCCAGTCTAGGATCCTCAAATTTTTTTAGATTAACCAAACGCTGTTTTCATTTACAAACTGCAGGCTAGTGGCAGGATGGGAAATAAAAAGAATACTACAGAAAGCATGTTGCTTACAAAGGCAGGTGGTGGAAAAGGCTTCAAACTTGTTTCTTATGTTGATATCAGCCTCATGTGTTTTTTTATTTATTCTATGCAACCATTTGGAAAAAAAAAAGTATGAGGCAGCAACAGTCATGCACAGACACACATGCTCGCTGTGAATCACCGGACAATCACTTGGTCTACTCACACTGGTGCTTTATTGGATATTATCTGGACTCTGCGCTGGCGAGGTGGTAGGGACAACATTTGCTTCAACCAATGCAGTCATTTGGGAAAATCCCCCAGAAATATCCGGATTTGAGTGTTTGGTTATGTTCTGATTCACACAAATTGAGAAATTCTTGGCACCATGCAAAAACTACAATACTGAGCAATGATCAGTTGCAGTCAGTGAAGTAGGCATCACTTTTTAAAAAAATAATCAAAAAACAAGTTCTTACCCATAATGCTCCACCTTTATTGGCTCTAAATGATGGATATGTATTGTAATACGGAAGGATGCCCAGTTCAGGTTTATCCTCCTGAGACTTTTTTTCTATTGTTGACATAGACATTTTACTGTACTTCAAATATTTAAGCAAATTATCATACACCAGCTCCAGGAGCTCGGAGATATAAATCAGAGATCCAATATTGTAATCCATTACAGTTTTCTCATAGAAATGAAGCTATAAACAGACTCATGGATTGCCTCAGATGTTCAGCTTGGTCTCATCTTGTAAACTCCAGGATGCACCACAGATGGACATAAACTCACATCAAAAACTGGGTCAACAAATTAACCACATTCCATGCTTCAAAGATATCAAATGTGAACCGTGTCCTTCCATTCAATTACTTGTCCCTCCATCCTCTTCTTCCTGCTGCTTGACCCATTTTTGGATGAGGCAAGCCAGCAGGAGGAGGAGGAAGAGGAGAAGGAGGAGGAGTAAGAGAAGGAGGAAGGGGAATGATTCAGCATGAACAAGCAACCATGCTGGGGCTCTGGTTGGAGGTTGAACAGAAACACTGTTGTTGAGCCTCCTCTGACACTAGCAGCTGCATAAATGATGGCATGGCCGCCATTGTTGTTGTTGCTGTGGCTGAAATGCTTTTCTTGCAGAACAGAATATCTAAAATCCTTAAATAAAGCACTACTTGAGGTGTGTGAGCTGTGTGATCAGGCATGACATGTGTGATACTCTTTGCCCTGTAAGAGTGTTTGATGTCAGCATTTAGTCGAAGTTTGACAAATCAATATACAAAGAAATAATTTCTTCACCGAAGGTGAAAGGCCATCTCACAGCTGATTGGTCATGTGACCCTCTCGTTATCCGTCCATTGGTTTTTCTGTTTAGCATGAACTCATGCTTTACCTGGCCCACTGTCATTCCATCAGCTGCTACATGGAAACTGACCATCACCTTTTTAATAATAAACAAATAAATCCAAGTTAAACCCTGCCGTTTTCTCGCTACATAGTCACAAAGATGAGACTCACCCGCCAGTCCTCCGCCTCCATCACCGTGGCCTTTCCGTCTCTGGAGGATGAAATATGGATTTGCTCTCTCTGTGATCCATAACGCGCCCGCCAGTAACACATCTTCTGGACTGACCCACATAATTTAGCTGGTTTTTAGAGGAACATTGAATATACAAGAATGGTGAGGGGGGCCGTTAAACTGGTCCTACCAGGACGAGTTTCTGTCTTCAGAGACGATTGTTAAATTATTTAAACAACGAGAATAGCCCGATGTTTACCATGACAAATTTCGACTCTGTAATACTGTCTCGTAGCCTTTGGACGTCCAATGTTAAGTATGAAAAACACAAAAACCGCAATCAGTCGCGTGCAGCCAGTTGCGGATCGGTAGTGTTCGGTCTACAACATGGAGGTCCACACACCGCATTTGCTGCACTTTACACCCCCAGCACAGCCTCGGTCTCTTCTGCTATTTGTTAAAAAAAAGACTTTGTTTGAAGAGGAGCAGGCTCTTCTTCTGTTTTCTGCAGCACGGAGCAGCGCTGGATCAGGCTTTGTTGTCCATGTCCCGCGGCAGGTGCGATCTGGTTCCTCAGCTCGTGTTCGCGTTGTTGTTTTTCAGTGAATCCCGCGATAGTCAAAACCATAAGATCAAAACCAGCAGAAACTGTCTAGTGCATCTTCCAGCTGCGACGTTCGTCCCTGTTCTCAAGCACATCGACGGCACTTGGACAGACAAGCTGGTAAATAAAGCTGCGGTCGTCGTCTCCTCCGCGTCAGCTGAAGCAGCACGCGAAATAAAGCGTCAGCGTGCAGGAGGCGGAGGTAGGCGCGCGAGCCAGCTATGAATAAATTAGGCTTGTTTAGAGTGAAGTGAATCCGAGTTTTAAAAATATGCTGTTTCTTTAAAGGATTCTTTAAAGTTATGATGACTCATTTAAAGTAATTGATGATTGAAGATGCAGCTGGAAACACAAACGTTTCCTCTGCTTCAAGTAGGCTATTTATAGCCTGACTACCTTAGCCCCACGTCACCTGCAGGGCAACCACAAACGTGTCTTCGTTTTACAGTTGTGACTTGTCCTCACACAAACCAAGAAGCGATTTAATCTGCACGATTCTGTGATTCTGCGACCTTTATTTGCACCACAACTGCACCAATTGAATGATTTGTGACCTTTTCTACAATAGGCAAGTCTACAAAGTTTAGATGTGGGATGTTTTTTCCCCCTGCCAAAATGATCTTTGGGTAAGTTGCCTTGAAAGTTATCAAACTCAAAGGACTTACAACAGCCTGGAAATAGGGGACAGTGTGTGAGAGATACAACACAAAGCTAGCAATGGCACACAGATGCATACAGAGGATTAGGACTAGGAGAGTGGGTAAAGGTGCTCAGTGAAGGCATCATGGCTCATCGAGTAAGTCTGAAGTGTCAGTTTTCCCTAAATATAGGTTTTTAGCCTATAGAAGACTAGGATGTCAGCCTCTAAATAGTGGGAGCTGGCTGTACAAAAAGGAAGCCTGAAGGCACTGCCAACCATTTTAATTTTACAAACTATAAAAGAAGACTACAAGTAATCCTGCAGTCCAAAAGTAAAGTCTTCTGTTAGAGAAAGGGATATGCAGTCTTTAAGATACAACAATCATATGTGATGTGTTAAACATATATAATTATCAGTGGTCCATTTTCATAAATACTAGTTTTTCTGTTTTCTGACAGAGTGATGGAGTGTCCTTAAATCTATGATTATCAGTAAATGAGGAAAACTGAGTCTGAGCAGAAATGGTTCAACAATGTAAAATTGACCCAAGATTTTTCATACTGAGTATTTAATTTAGTATTTATGCTTTTTTAAGCCAAATTAAATATTCAATCTAGTTTATATACATATTATTACACTTTGGTATTCAGTGTCCCAAATTTAGCAGAGACTGGATTTTGTTGTTAACCAGTAACAGGGCTACTGGTTAAACAAGAATTTAACCAATCTTGGTAGCCAATATGATTAGCTGAAAATGCCAGGGCCCTATAAAAGGCTCCAAATGCCAGAAATCAGTAGCCTTTGATGTCATAGGAGGTGATGGTTTGAGACAGATGTCATCTTTCGGCAATATGAAATATAAATTAAACAAAAAGATGTTATATTTAAGTATAATGAAAGGGGTGAGTGAAAAACCAAAACAAAAAAACAAAAAGCCCCAACCCATGCACTGTAAGTTTCTGACACAGCTGCGTTTCCTGCTCTTTGTGGCCTCAAAAACAGGATGCAGAGATTGGGGGAGCGTCTTTTCATTCATGGGTTGACTAAGCTCTGGTTTCGGGTGGTTGTTTACAAACTTTCCCCACTGGTAAACCAATTCGAATCAAAACACTGCACACTTTCAGGGCGAACATGTTTGCACCGCTTAATACTGCAGAGGCAGGGATAGAAATGAGTGGTGAACTTTTTCAGTGCCTCCAGTTTGGTTTCGTCCTGTATGTTTGTACAAGAGGGGGATTGAACTAAAGGTAGGTGGGGAATAACAACATCAACACAACTCACTGACATTTTAACATTAAGGACAGGGAGGTCAGATTGGTTTTATTACACTCAGCCTGTCATATATGTCAACACACACTGGAACAAGAGATGAGAAATTTTGATGTAAAGCTACTTGTAAACACAAATGCAGTACTAATCAAAACATGAGAAAGATGCAAATAAAGAATAAAGTGTCTTAGAAAAAAACGCTTTAGCCTAATTCTGTAGAATGGATGACTGTAAGAGGGGGTTTCCCTCCATTGTGTTCCCTGAAATCAATTAACTTTGAGCTCATGAAAGGAATGACAGCACTCCCAGTTGATCACGCTGTTCTTCTAAAAAGTACCACTAACTAAGCGTTTTGGACAATCTGTTCCACTTCTTAGTTCCTGAATCACATCCCTATTCTTTACAGCAAGTTGATCTCTTCTTCTTTTACAAGAAGGGAAGGAAAACTTTGCATGTTTGGTTTGCTGCTTGTGACCTTCATTTTGAAGTTAGTTGAAAACCACTACTCAGTGCTTTGTTTTCTTCCTGTAATGGTTATAATGGCCAAGATTAAAGTGAGCTTTTAAACTCAAAGCAGAGAATCTGTCTGAAAATACACAATAGATTAAAAAAAACCTTTTATATAAAACACTTTTACTTACTTCCAAATAAATGATTCAGAAGTGTCTACATGAGCAAAAGCAGCATTGTCCTAAATAATCTTAATTATATAAATAAAATTATACATATAGTCTAAAGCATGACAGTTGCTAAAAAGAAACAAACCATCAGCATTGTGTGGTTGCTGTAGAACGGATACCGTAATAATTGGAAATCCCTCCTGGATTCATTTCAAACTCTAAGTAAGTAACTGTGTCTAAACTTTCATTTTTCAAAGCGGTTTTGCACTGCTTAGTCTCATCCATTTCTCCGTGGAACTGACCTTTCCAGTCTCATGGGAAAACACTGATATTTTACTGAGTAATTTCCAAACAAAAGGGATTCTTTGATATGATGTTTCTTTTTAACTGTGCTAAATGAGTTTATTGCACTCTTCTTGTCTCATCTGAATGAAATACAGTAGATCCAATGTCTATCGTGATGGACAATGTTCAGGGGGGGGGGGGGGGGGGGGGGGGGGGG
>JAVQJG010168364.1:0-13121 GCA_036024015.1 Craterocephalus amniculus
GTTTTCTCCTGGACCAGTTAGCTAACTCGTTTGCTAAAGTAGCCGGCAACCTACAAGCTGTGTTATTTTTCAGCCGCGGTAACTACAAGCTCGAGCTAATTACGACTAACGTCAAAATATGTTTAAAACCAAAAACTATCAAGCCAGTGAAACCCAACACTTAGAGTATAATGGTATTAATCACCCTATGTCTAAAATACTCACCGTTGAGTCGTAGAGAAACGTTTCCTAACAACGGCAGCACGTCAGAAGGCGTCCTCCTCGCTCCCGAGACAGCATGGCCGCGCTTTGGGAGTGCATGTGCACAGCCGTGACGTCACCGGAGAACTGGAGACTTTTCTAATGCTTTTCTGGCCTTTTGGGAAATAATTGACGGATCAAA
This sequence comes from Craterocephalus amniculus, assembly GCA_036024015.1. Classification (NCBI taxonomy): domain Eukaryota; kingdom Metazoa; phylum Chordata; class Actinopteri; order Atheriniformes; family Atherinidae; genus Craterocephalus; species Craterocephalus amniculus. The sequence continues at coordinate 383 of JAVQJG010168364.1, forward strand.
AGTCCATGATTTAAAAATATAGAATAGAAATATCAATAATTAGCTGTGTTTACAGCTGAAGACGTCCTGTCAACAGTTTTACAGCCGTTTCTTTTACCATTGTGGCCTATGGGAAAAATGCGTTTTGGGCCCCATGGGATTTTCTGTTGCAGTACCTCGACTGGTCACTGGGAAAAATCGGCGTGCCGCCATTGCACCAGTACGGGATCCAGTTTATATAATACATCCATGTGGATAATCCACAGTAACAGATGATGATCCTCAAAGTGCTGCTGATTGGTCCAGGTGAGAGCGGGCCCTCTGAGGCAGGTAGATGGTGGCATCTTCCATCTCAGGCCCGTTACGATACGCAAAGTGTCCTGGCTCCTTGCTTACTGAGGTGAGCCAGTCTCTGCAGGATGGATGTTGTGTCTGGTTCAGATGGTTGGGACTTTTTAGGTACTGGAACAAGGTGGGATCTTGTCCACAGCACAGGAGTTTCTGACTCAAGCTGGTTTTCTGGACCTGCAGCCTTGATCCGGTTCAGTCTGTCCAGTTGCTTCTTCAGCCGACTGCAGGAGACAGACCGGCAGGAGGTGCAGGAAGAGGAGGAGTCGTGTTCTGATGTGAAGGAGTGGGGGTGTGACAGGAAAGCTGTGGGCTGGTGGAGGGTGTGTGAGGCAGAAGGTGAATTGAAGAACATGTCCAGCTCATTAGCTCTGACCAGACCTTCATCAGTTATAGGGATCTATAGCCTCACTCTGACTGACGCCGAGTTTCCCTTATATCCATAAAACTGCTAGCATGGTAGCTGACCATCATTCTGCTGGACAGAACAAGGGGCAAAGAGGCTGATGACAAATGAATCCCCCTTCTGTTATGTGTCCTGTCAGGGCTGCGGTTGCTGTACTGAATACAGTTTTGATCATGAAACAACAGGAAGTGCAACTGTGGATGCACGTTTTGACTGCAGCCTGATGGATTGTTTGGATAAATAGAAAATAAGTGAGTCAGTAAATGAAAAAATATTCTGATAGTCCACAAACCATATCAAGACATCTCGGTGGCTTCCTCCATCTTTTAGGTGCCTTTAAAAAAAAAAAAAATAATATGTTGATATTAAACTTGTTAACCAATGTAGGTTTAATTGGACAAATAGAGATCTTCATTTTCTGCAGCTTAATTAATCCTCTAACCAGCTGCTATTCTATTTCTTTATTGATGTTGGTTTTCCTGTTTATAGTAAAAATGATGAGGAAAACTTTTTTAAAAAACTAACATTGCGTTAAATTCAGAAGTGAATGAATCCCTACGACTCACATGGGCAGCAGTGTAATGTCCTCCTGTGTCCACTAGGTGACTCTCTTCACCTGGAGCTAGTTTCCATTCAGCAGCAGAGGAAGTTACAGGCTGCTCAACATGCTTGGCTGATAACCTGGAGGTACAGAAACATAAACATTGATGTAAAAAAACTAAATAAATGAGGATTTTTTAGAATCATTAATGTTATAAACAAAATTAATTAAGCTTATCAAAAGAAAGATCCAGCTGAGTCAGAAAAAGGGGGAATTCTGGGACAACAAACAAAACAGCTGTTTTTTTGTACATTTAGTTTCTCTTTTCAACTTAATTTTATGGCTGATAGAATAAACTCAGTGTGTTTCATGATTTAAACATAAAAGGGGATGGGAGATAAAGTCAGATTACTCAGATCATTCAGGTCAGTTTGATCAGTTCTCAAACTAGGGTGCTAAAATGATTTAAGATGGTTGCCTGATCATTGTAAAAGAAAAAGGAAGTCTACATTTACAAATAAGAGATTTTATTAGGTCTTAATGCATTAATACAAATCCGTTCAAAATTGTTAATTGGTTGAAAGCACATAAAAAGCAAAGTTACTGCTCTCTCTGACATTATCTCACCAAGACAAGCTGATTTAGGGTATGTAGGTGTTTTGTCACAGCTGTGAACCGAATCTTCATAGATCTCTTTAGCTTCCTTATTCATGAAGATGCTGACGGTTTTCCAGCTTCACGTTGGGTGTCCACAAAGTTATTATGGGTGGTTTTATAACAATAGGAATTTTGCATTCTTGCAGTGAGAAAAGCTGAATTGTTTAACAAATCATCTATATCACCAGGACGATTTGTTACAGAATCCACAAAACACCACTATATCCTCCTAATTTATGGAGATTTTAGAAGTATTCTTACATTACTACTACAGTACTACTTATGCAGAGGATGGCGGCAGGAACCACATATGTTATTTTAGGAGTCGTGGCTCAAAATGATTGAGAAGCACTGTGTTAGATTATATAAAATCAGATTTGTAGATGATATAAAATCAGATCAGTAGATGATATAAAATCAGATCAGGAAATGAGATGAAATGAAAATGATCTGAGGAGAATCGGTTGCTGTGGATGCTGACGCGTTACCAGCAGCAGAATGTGGGACTGATAAACGATGATGTCAGACACTGATGAAGAGGTTCTCATCTGATGAAAGTTTTGCACTGAGTTGATTTCCGGTTAAAGGTCCAGAGTGGTGGACTTCAGAATCGGATCAGAGCTGTTCTCCCATCAGCTGATGCTCTGACCTCATCTCAGACCTGTGGGTCACACAGACGACTCTTATTTTCATCTTCAGGTGACGTGTTGGTCTTTAGATGATGAGCTTTCTATTTACATGTTCTGCTGGTTAATGTTTCCTGATGTTTGCTGCTGTTTTTTTTCTCATGTTTCTCAGTTTTTCACAAATTTCCTGTGGTTTTTGTACTGGTGTTTAAAGTATTTTTGTTGATGTTACGGTTTACAGACCATTAGTCTACTTAAGGAAAACATGAAACAATAAAACTTGCATAGCCAAACATGACTATCTAAATAACTGGGAAAAAAAACCCAGAAAGAAAGAAATAAAAAACAGAAAATTGAAAAAAAAAATTTTAGATAAAAATGAAATTAGATGAAAATTATTCAAAAATAAAAAAATGTCTAAAATAAAAACAGTAACACTGAAACGGTACATAATAAAATCAAGAAAAGATCATAGACTTGGATGGTTCTGTTTCCGGTTGGAAGTGGATCAGATTCTGTACATCCCACTTTCCCACATTGACTCTGGTATTCCAGATCTTGTTTTAGTCTCAGGATGTTTTTCCACTCGTTTTCTTTTTTTTTCTTTTTCGAAGTTTGTGTGTGTGGATTCAGGAGAAACCAGCAGCCAGTTCTGGACCGGTGTGACTGCAGTACCGCTTCTGTCCACTGTGGGGCACCGTTGGCCCACAGACTGGACCCTCCATCAGCAGCTGGTGTCACAGAACCGGAACCGACACATTGTGGTGTTTTATTAAGAAAGCAGAGGGATTACATGTTATTTTGTTAAAAAAGAAAACTAATTAAAAATGTTTGCTGATGACGGAACCAGCAGAACCTCTGAGTTCTACGGAGAATTGCAACACACTCCTGTTGTTTGGTGTGAAATGTGTGTGCGCAGTCCTTTCAAGTCCTGCGCCGACCCGACCTGGCAGTGGTTCTGAAAGCAGAGCCCCCGGGGTTTCCAGGATGGTTTGAAAAAGGATTAATGGTTTTCGGGGTGGAGGTCTGAGAAACTTTCAGGGTGCCATCTTGAAATAATTCCAGGAGGTCTTTGTGTTTCTTACGGGTTCTAGGTCCTGATGGATGGGCGGTTCTGCAGGAGATTACGGGATTCTCAGAGGAACTGAGGGAGGTTGTCAGAGGTGTGTGGGGTTCTAGTTTACTGTAGGAAGTCCAGGAGGCCGGAAGGAGATTTAATTAAGACTTAAATCACTTTAGGTGGCTCCAGGGCTCATGGAGATTTTGTTCTGAGGTCTGGGAGGTTTTCGGAATTCCCAGGACAGTTTTATAGAAGCTCTGAGGGATCTAAAGTATTTTTCAGGATCTTGTGGAAGGATGGAGGACGTTTAAGGAGACTTAAGGGTTCTCCAGCTGATCCCAGAATGAGAGGTTTTATTTTGTTTTATCTGGAAATATTTCTGTGTTTTGAAGACATTTGAAGACAGAGTTCCAGGATCTTTTCAAGGATTATTTAAGTAGCTTTGTCCGCGATAGTTTTTGGAGAATTTAGAGAAAGGACTATGAGATTCTGGTTTTAGTTTCCGGGTCTTAATCTGATTGAATATGAGTGTTTCAGAGGTTTCACGTTTTTCAAATGAATCCCAAACAATTTGGGATTTAACAAAAAAACAAACATAAAAAAAACACGACCCAAAAACAAAACAAAAAAAATAGTAAATTAAATGGAAATAAATTAAAAGAATACAAAATCGAAAATTGACATTTTCCACTAGCTGATTAAATTATTGATTTTTTATGACTAAATGAAGAATTATTTTGTTACAGCGTCATTAAACCGAAAAGAAAAAATATTTTTTCTGAAGGTTTTTATTTTTAGGCTGTTTATTAAAATCAAATATTAAAGAAGCTTTATGTTCATTAGACGGACCGTCTTCACCCTCATCATCCTCTTCTTCATCACCAACATGTTTGGAGCGTCTCATTGACTTTTTCTCTCCCGCGCAGGAGTATTTTTTTCCAGGCTTTCCAGACGTTTCTGTTTCCCAGGAGGGATGCAGCGGGCTAAAGGAGGATAAATATTTAATCAGCGCTGCTCTGGAGTTTTTGCTTAATTAGAGGAATTCTGCTTCTGAATCCAAAATGAAAAACTGAAGCTGGGGATGTCAGAAAATCCTCCAAATTGTGGCGATTGACGATCAGTCAAAACCTGGAAAACCTGATTTTTGTTCCAGGTCATTTGATCAGAATTCCAGCTGCTGGAATTTTTCTGTTTTAATCTGAATGTGAAAGCAGAGACACGTTTTCACCGCAGTGTGAAATAAAACTGGCATCTTATCAGGCTCTCCCTCCTGGTGTGTTTGTGAGCGCCATATGTCTGCGTAAAAAAGCGCAAATTGGTGCCAAATTTGCGCAGCGCCCGCGTCAGTCAGGCTGACAGCAGAGATTATTCCACATGAAACTAGTTAATCCTCCACAATCTGAGGCAGGGACCCAAAATGGTCCCAGTTCCGGGGCACAGTACACGTGGATATCACCCTCAGTGACGTGAAATTAGTTTAATTTTGATAGATTATTTGTTACAACCGAACCGAGCTGTGGTTCCACCTGATCACGTGACCCGCGAGTTAAAGGAAGGCCTCTATCGCACGCGCGCTTTAACATGCTGATACTGTCTACAGGTGTGTCGTGAAGTATGCGCGCGCGTGTGTGTGTGTGTGTGTGTGTCACATCTCATTAGCCTCCCTTCTGTTAACTTTATTTTTTACAGCTCGCGCTGCCCAACACGCGGAAACCCTTATTTGGCGCGCGCTTTGAAAAAAACTGTGATGCATCGCGGGATTTGAGCCAATGAGGCGCCGGAGGTGCAACCAGTATTTAAATGACTTGTCCTTATTTGGACATGTCGCGTCCCCCTCCCGCTCCACACGGGTCCCCCAGGTGCTCCGGAGCCCCGGACCCCGAGAGAAGGAGCTCTCCGCCGGGACAGAGGAGCCATAAAGAGCCGGGGAGGGAGGGGATGAGATTTCTCGCTGCCCAATCCCCCTTTTCCCCCGGGAGCCGCAGCCTTCCTCGGTCCGTCCCTCCCTCTTGTTTGCTAATCATTTCATTTTACTCCTTTTTGAAGCGCTGGCTCGTTTTTTCATTCCACTTTTCATTTTTCCTCAATCTGCGGCTGCTTGCCTCCCTGTGATCCCGGCTCTCTCGCTCCGCACTCTCCGCGTCTGGCTCTCCGTATCCCGGCTGATTCTCCTCCGCGGCTCCTCTGAGATGCTCTCCCCGCTCCGCGCGCCTCTCTCCGCCCTCCTTTAACTTCAGAGACGCCAGTTTGAAGCACTGAGCCCGGGCTGGGATCTAAAACAAGCCCCGGAGAAACCCAGAGGAATCCAGGGCTCTTCTCTGGATCAGGACCCGGTACTTTGGGGAAGCTCACTTGTGTGTCCCCCACCCCTCCTCCTCCTCCTCCCCTCCGTCCTCCTCCTCATCACTCCTTTTCTCTCCACCTTAATCCAGGTGGTCCTTTTTGGCTTTTTTGAGTGGCTGGTACAGGGAGGATTATTCTTCATCTTCTTTCTTGTTTCTGGTGAACACAAAGCTCCCAGAAGGACACTTTGATGTTCTCCATCCAGGACAGCCTCCCCCGGGGGGCCCTGACCATGAAGGAGGAGCCGCTCCCCACCGGCATGACCCCAGTCCGCTCCTGGATGCAGGGCGCAGGGATTTTGGACGCAAACACAGCGGCCCAAAGGTAAAAAAAATAAATTATACCGCAGAACTTGTCTTGTCTTTGGGCTGATAAACGTCTCAGTTAGAAAAACATGAACTGTCTTTTCATCCGGTTGTAGCCGCAGCCAGAGTTCCGCTCAGTCTGCGGTGCAAAACAGCGCAAAATTCTGAAGTTCAGGTCCAACTTCAGCGTGTCAGAAAAATCAAACACGCCGCAGAAAATCAGCGCACGAGCTCATTTTTAATGGGAAAGCAACCGAAACACAATAATCCGAAAACATTTTAGTTCAGACAAACAAACATAAACTAAATTAACTATTTAAAATATGAAAAAAGTTAAAAGAAAGTCGCATCACATTTTTTTAAATTTTGTTTTCGTCAGCGTTTCACACAAGCAGCGGTGATGTTTTCAGCCTCCTCTTCACGCCTTTCTCCTCTTCCTCCGCCTCTCCGGCGGGGCTCCTCCGGCTCCGGGTACCGCCAAACATCCCTCCGCCTCCCCGCTTCTCCACCTTCCAACTTCAGACCAACTTTCCTTCCAAAAACCGCAGCTTCAGATTAATTTCCACAAAAGTTTTGGTGTCGTGCAACAAACACGCTGCGCGCGGAGAGGCGGCAGGAGGAGGAGCGCGGAGCGGCTGAAGCTCGCGCCTCCGTGCCCCGGGGTTCAGACCATGGAATAATTAGAAATGTTAAAATAATTAAATCAGTTGGTGTAGTTTAATCACATTTATCAGTTTAAATTTTTTTATGTCCACAAACAGAAAATGGTTCAATTTGATGACTTCCTGCAAAGTGAAATCCATAATCCATAATTCTTCACGCGCCAATTTAGAGGAAATGATGGTTAATTAATCTCCGTTATATAGGCCTACCTTTATGTTTGACCTGAAGCTCAGGAATTAAATCTTCAGAGAACAAAATAAAAAAGTGAAATTGAAATTAACAATTTGTGGATTTATTTATTTATTTTTATTGAAAGATTTTTAATATCTTAAATATTTTTCTGTGCACGTGAAAGTTGCTTATGTGAGTCTCAGGTTAAATCTGAACGTCATTATAATAAAAAGTGGAAACTCATTAGACTGAGGATGCGCCTCCTTCTGATGCAGAAGCAGCAAACTTTCACTTTTTTCTGCTCCTATATTTTTTGAATATTTGAGGTTTTTCTTCAGAAATATTCAATTAAATTTCGGACAAAAATCCGCTAGAGATTTAAGAAAATAAAATACATATAACTAATTCAGTGTATTTGATAAAACTGCATTTTGGGTTTTAAAATTTAAATGTATTTATTCATTTCTTGTTTTGCTTTTGGATAATACTATGAGCCCGTTTATATTCAGAAAAGTGGTCAGAATAAGACCTACAGTGTAAACAAAGAAGAGACAGATTAAAAATAATAATGATAAAAACCTCATCAAATTTCTTCATCAGCAGTCAGCAAGTAAGCAGAAAGCAGCTTCATATATTTGTTCCTTTTCAAAAATGTAATGTTAAAGACTGAAAATTAGGATATAATGAGATTTAAAAGGCTGCAAGAAAAAAAACAAGTTTAGTTTAGTTAATTGAACAGGGAGCATGAACAGCAGCATTAATCACAGAGGAAAATCTGCTCTGCTCCAGTTAGTAGCTCTCTGAGCTCATTGCCATCTGCAGTCCCTGAAACATACACACACACACACACACACACACACACATTAGACACAGAAGACCATGAAAAACAACATGTAAAGGTAACAAGAGTAAAAAATGACATAACAGAGTTTAAAAAAATACTGTAAAATGGTGAGGAAAATTCAATAAGAATACAATATAGTGATACTGGTAATTAAAGTGTGACTTTACTCCGGCTAACCCCCCCAGACCCCATAAGGTGAAAAAAAATGTGACTTTAGACAATCTTTTTTTTCCTGCAGGGAAACATTACAAAATTACACAAATATAGAATTTAAATATCCAGATTTAAGTACCTGGTGGCACTTTTTAAGTCGTTTAGATTAACAGGAGTAAAGCATTGTATAGAATTAGTGTGTGTGTCTGTGTGTGTGTATAGTTTCGTGCATGTAAACCTGCAGGACATGACCAACACGCAGTAAATAAAGAGTTTTTGCTTGTTGAGCTGCTGCAGAAACTGAGGCATGAACTTGGAGATAAAGGCGGGGAAAATCCTCCTGATGTTTCCTCCTGGCCGCAGCGTCCCAGCACAACATCATTCAGATAAATCACGGGAAGTGTCGGGATGTGGAAAGACTCAGGAGCTCCATGTGGAGATTTAACCGCAAGGAAATCTGAGGTGGAATTTAACAGAGAGGAACAAATTGCCTCAAAATGAGTGGAGTTTGAGGCAGAAGTGTTCGGACAGCTCTGTGAGCACAGCAACAGAAACTGTGATGCTGCTTGGCAGGAAAGATTTAAAGTGACTGATAAATGTGTTAATGTGAGGAGATGATTCCTGCTATCTGAGCTGGAGCATCTTTATGATAATGAGACTGAGCTGAGTTTGTGAAGCTGCTGCTGATGTGTGCGTTGAGCTCCAGAGTCACATTTTATAAACTGTAAATGAGATCCGATGAGGAAAAGCTGAGAATCCTTCCTCTTCCAGATGCACAGACAGATGGATGAGCAGCGTGATGCTCATTCGGCCCGATCTGCCTCCGAACAAACGAATGAATCCAGTTTTATTGAAGGAAAATTTAACGGCTGCAGTTTCTCAGATTTAGAGTTGAACTGAACAAAAACTGAGTCAGGTGTATCGAGTCTGTTTTATTAATAAAGCTCACAAAGCTGCCTCAGAAGGATTTACGGCACGTTACAGTCGAGTAGATCATTCCTCAAACCAGATGAGGGAAAACTGAGACGATGGATGGCTGAGGTGTGTTTGAGTCCAGCGGTGGAGCTTCCTGAGACCTCAAACATCTGAAGACACAAACAAAACACAACCTGAACGGCTGAATGTGACAAAAAATCTGGATCAGGCTGAAAATAAGAGAAAACGTTTTGCAGGAGACGTTTTCACACAGACAGGAAATAAAATCCTCAGTTTGATTCTGAAAACTCTCAGCTGGACTTTATTTACTTTATTAAAGCAGAAACAAACTTTAAAATAGTCCAACTGTTTAACGCGCACATGTCCTCGGAGACGATGTGATTCTCAGGATCATGTTTTTGTTTCTGCCGGACAGTGAAGGCACCACAGTAATACAAGTTACAGTAAATAAATCCACCATGTCTGCATGTTTCAGCTCAGAACATGTGAATCCAGTGGACTCTCTGATCATCCACTAAAACAGATTTATTCATTTATTCTCAAATTAATGCATTAGGATTCATTAAATAACATCAAACACGATCATCAGAAAATCCGAGGTGCAGCTTCTCGGGTTCATGTCTAAATGTTCAGCCGCGGCTTATTAAAGCAGGTTTAATGAGCGCGTCCCCATCACAGGACGAATCTGTCCTCGTCTTTCTGCGTCTTCTTTCCCTTATCTTTCCGTTTTTATGCCTTCCGAGCATGCTCAGTGTGTTTTTAGCTGCTTTCAGAGATCTGCAGCCCAGCGTTGCCTCATGTCAGGACCAGTTGTAACTGGAAATGTGAAGCTGGTTTCACTGGTTCTGGTTCAGAAGCAGCTGGGGTTGGTGGTGTCAGATGAATCTTTGTGGAGGGGGGCGTTGTCCTCGGGGTCTCTCTGCTGGCTGTCCATAAACATTTGACCTTCTGACACAACAAATCTTCTCATTTCCGACTGTTAAAACTGCCCTTAAACACCTCGTAAAGTGTGAATGGGATTCAGACCTGCAGCGTTCACGGGAAGAGGAGCGTGCACGTGGGAATGATTGATGCTGCTTCGGAGAGGAAGTTGTAGATTTCTGCAGAAATGGAAGAAAAGTGGAGCTGAAATGACATCTGAGTCATTTCGTGTTTTCTTTGATCTGAATGTGTGTTTGTGTCTCGGCAGTTCGGTGTGTTTGCGTGTGTGTGTTGCTGAGTTTTCCTTTCAGACTGCTTCATGCCAGAGGAGGAAACTGTGTTCCCGTCAGATAGAGGGAAAAAGCGGCACCGTGATGGTGATTCTCTCATGTTCAGGTTTATATCAGGATATTTAAAATTCAGGGAACAATCCGAAAAATTAAAAATGATGTTAAAAAGCTGGGAAAATAAAACAGTTTGAATGTGAAGCATTGGTTTGAGTGAATCGGTTTATGGTGCGACTTCCGAAGACTTTGACCCATCCTGAAGGTTTCAGCTCGGAGTGAAGCGATCAGAAGTGTTGATTGCTCCTTTTTTCCCAAAGTAACATAAACCTTTACATACAGTCATCCATAAACATACATGCACATTCATCTTGCATTAATTACATTTAGTGCCAATAAATTCCAATATTTTAAAACGAACACAGAAAAAGCCTTGAAACGTAAAAAAGTCCCACATCTGTGTCGATGAACCACGTTTTCAGCTGATACTCGTTTATGCTCCCAGAAATCTGGGGAAAAAAGAAGAAAGTCTTTCTGTTAGCCTGCGGGGACATACTGTACGTTGGTCATTCCAGGTTATTCCGGTCTGGATGCTCCTTTGCCCAGAGTCTCTGAGAAGGAGCTTTTAGCTCATCGAGCTCCCTGCTTGAAGGCGACCAGTATTTGCTCTGTTTCTGTGAACTCAGAGCACATAAAGTTTTACTTTTCGAGGAATTTTTATGTTAACAACCACTTGGTAACATCTTCCCAGATTTCCAGAGTCTGACATTCCCATAGACGGGGAAGAAGAATTCTTTTTCTATTTAAACACTTAGAAATCTGGGACTGATCCGGGCGGAGGTGTGTGTTGTTGTCGTGTCCTGGTGGATCGGCGGGTCAGAAAGAGACTGAACTGAAGTTCTTCTCTAGTTTTGGATGTAAACATTGATCATGTGACCTCTCAGCTATCTGAACCGACTCAGAGGAGTCTGAGATGTGACCTGAAGCCGCAAGAAAACTCTTGGGGGCCAAAAATCTTCACCAGCTGTCTGACTGTTGATGATGATGATAATGATGATGATGGAAAAGTAAAGCGGGAATTCTCTGTGAACCGAACAATAAGTCAGAGTATTTATGAAGTCACTGATCTGATCCATAAATCCTGGCGGTCAGCAGAATTCCGAAAGGATCCTGATCCAATCCAGTGTTTTACTCCTCTTTCTCCTCTTCCTCTTCTGTTTAACCAGTTGTCAATCTTTGATGAGGACCAATATTTCCCTTATTATTGGATGAGATGGAGAAATGTAAACTGCTTGGATTCAGCTGGGACCCGTCAATAATCAGTTTGTCACTGTGAGACAACTCAGAAGTTTTCTAACACTTCTTTTCTTCTTCTTCTTCACACTTTGCTAGATTTGATTTTAATTGGTGAAAACCAACCAGCTATAGTTCATTATACTCTGTGTGTGTGTGTGTGTGTGTGTGTGTGTGTATAAACTGTAGTCTTTTGGTTATTAAAATGAGTTTTTATGGACTCCTCTCTTGTGTCAGGAAGTGAGTGGTGTGTGTGTGTGTGTAAACTGTAGATGCGCAGAGTGTGACGCTGGACCGTGTCGGTCTGGACCAGACGTGATGTTAACGCTCGCTGTGTTGGTGTTTTAAAAGCTGAATGTTTGCGTGCAGAGAGGATCGCCGGCTTTTAGGGACAAATCCTCATCTTAAATCTTTTTGGAGGATTCTGCATGAAAACTCAGACGTGATGAAGGAGAAGTTGGTAGAAGATGGATCTGCTTAAACAGGTCTGCTTCAGACTTCTGTTTGCGACCTGGTTCGTCTGCAGTTTCTTATCTGGACGGATCCAGAACTCACTTCAGGTTCTGAGTCTTTGGAGATAAAAAGATGTTTCATTCATGCAGCTGCTGTTGCAAAAAACAAAAACAACAGCAAATCTTAGCAAGGGGTGAAAGGTGTTTCTTATAATCAAGAAAGACTTAATTCTGTAATCAACTAATTATTCAATTTAACAACAAAAAATAAATAAACAAATAATGAAATATAAATCCTGAATTTAATGCAGATATGTGGTGTTTAGTTTATAGAGTTTAAAGCTGTGCGCCAGATGAGTGTTGCCCCTAACGACGGCTAATTCAGCATCCATCTTCACCCTGCCACCTCTCCGAGCTTCCGTCAAGCAGGAAACATCAGTGTGTTGTTGTGTTTTTGCTGCATCGGCCCCGGTGTGCATTGAAACATTCAGTGTGTTGTATGTTGTATGGAGGGGGGGGGTTCTGGCTGCACAGGGTGAGGATCCCTCGCTCGTCATGGCCTCCATCATGGATCCTCTGGCGCTGGGCCCTCCCGGGTCAGCCCGGTTGGGGGAATTCACTTGCAGAGATGTATGTGAGAGATTTTATCCAAGAGCTGAAACTCAGAGAGCACCGACTTCCTCCTCCTCCTCCTCCTCCTCCGCCGCGGGGGGCGGGGGGGGGGGGGGGGGGGGGGGGGGGGGGGGGGGGGGGGGGG
>JAVQJG010168365.1:0-11581 GCA_036024015.1 Craterocephalus amniculus
GAGCCGCTACTCCTCCGCATCGAGAGGAGCCAGATGAGGTGGTTTGGGCATCTGGTCAGGATGCCCCCTGGACGCCTCCCTCGGGAGGTGTTCTGGGCACGTCCCACCGGGAGGAGACCACGGGGTAGGCACAGGACACGCTGGATGGATTATATCTCTCGGCTGGCCTGGGAACGCCTCGGGATCCCCCCGGATGAGTTGGCGGATGTGGCCGTGGAGAGGGAAGTCTGGGCTTCCCTGCTTAGGCTGCTGCCCCCGCAACCCGACCCCGGATAAGCGGAAGAGGACGGTACGGTACGGTATTTTTACCAGATGCAGCCAAGACATCCATCTGTTATGAAAAGACTCCATCTATACCAAGTATCCTCCATCCTAGTCCTCGAAGGTGGGCGTTTACTGCCGCTTCACTCCTGATTTAAATCATTTGTTAATTAGCAGACTAATTCAGTCTGAGTCTCAGTCAGATTAATTAGCACAGAAATGTCTAAAACCTGCAGGACACTGACCAGTTAGGACCAGATCCCTAGTCTATGCTTACTTTTGAAAATATTCAACCTGTCAAGGTTCTCAGAGTAACTCTGAATTATGAAAATGACGTCCAAGAAGGAAACATCTGCATTGAAAAAGGGAATGCATTTAAGTCAAAACCATGCTCATTTCTAACACGCGAACAAATAGTTTTGATTTTTCACATGACAAAATGAAATTGTTACCTGGGAATGAAAAAAGATTTTGTATTTACATGCCACTAAGGAAATCAGCAGAAGAGAAGAGATAAGGAAAGGAGGCAAAGATAAACCGGTATTACCTTGCGACCTATGGTATTGGCAAGACTAACAAAGCTGACAATCATTGGGAGCACCTATAATATAAAAAATAGACAAGCTGGGAAAAACTGAAATTGCAACAAATACAGAGAGATCAGCAACAAAAAACAATCCAAATCAACATAGCCTACTGCAGAAAGTACATATAAATAAAATTGTTTTGTTTTTTTATAAGTTTCTACAGGCTAAGTTTATGACACTTTGCTTTTATTAGGACTATTAATGGAACTGGTGCAGATCTAGTTCTGTGTTCGTGCTTTTCAGAAATGACCTCATTATTCAACAGATTTAAGAACCAGATGTGACATAACTTTATGTTTGTTATGCAAACAGCTTATAGCTGCATTACTGTTACCTACAGGACTGCAGTGTTTTATGAAATGTCCTGCTGTTACCCTTTTAATAATCAACTTACACAACTGCAACTATGCTATACAATCTGTATCCAATTTTTAAAACCATTAATTTGAAGGAATTTTGTTTAAAAAGAATTGCAAAAATGGGTTTATACCAAAAAATAACAAAAGTAACTTTTTTTACTTTTTAACAAGAGTATTTGCGAGGTATTTTCTATCCTTGAACACTGCAAACATCGATTGAGTTCTCCAAATCCTGCAAATAAAGACCAAAATAATCTGATTTTAATTTCTCTTTGTTGTGCTTTGGTTTGAACCTATTTGGTCAGTCACGATGAGTGCATATGGCATCGACTGAAATAACTTTTGGTTATTGAAGATACTAGTATTTGCTAGAGTATTCGGGACTAAGAGATCTGAACACATCACACCAGTTTTAAAGTCTTTACACTGGCTTCCAGTCAGTCAGTCAGTCAGAGAATTCATCAGTGATATGTTCAGAGAATGTAAACCTACCAGAACTCTTAGATTCAAAGACTCAGGTCAACTAGTCCAGACAAGAGTCCAGACTAAACATGGAGAAGCAGCTTTCAGCTGTTATGCTGCAAACAATTGGAACAAACTGCAAGTAGAAATTAAACTCTCACCAAACGTATAAACTTTTAAATCCAGGTTAAAAACATTCCTTTTCTCATGTACCTATAACTGAATCTGCACAGTATTTTTTTAACTTCTCTTGCTTTTAATCTATTTGATGATTTTGTGTTTAAATGCATTTATATTTAATTCTTCTTGCATTTATGCTTTTGATGTTTTATTTAAAGCAATTTTAATTTTCTTGAACCTGAAAATGTCCTATACAAATAAACTTGCCTTGCCTATTCAAATTGAGCTCTATAAGCAACAGTCCCCAGCATATTTAGTGACTCGCTGCAGGCAAATATCAAAAAGTGTCAACATTTTTAAGAAATGCATGTGTGCACAACAACTTGACATCAGTTGTCTTTTTTTACAGCCCAGGAACACATTAACAATTCAAACCATGAATGAGTTTTTTTCAGTGTGTGAGGTAAGAATTTTGACTTTGAAGAGACAGGTGAGTGCAGGAGTTTCTTCTCAGTGTGGAACATCCTGTCACCTATTTAAGAAGCACTTCCTTCTCAGAAAAACATCAATATTTACAAGAATACAGAGAAGCCTTTAAATCAAAACTCCCCAAACCTGCCAGCACATTTTTCTGTTCTGGTGCCAGATGTCATCCCATCACCACCAGCTGTACTTCATCTTTATTTATGACTTTTTCTCTTAATGTTTCTACACCACAGACACGACATTTTCACAGCAAACACTGCATTTCTCCAGCTGGATTCCAAAGCAAAGTTTACATTCCTGGGCTGCAGGAATACATGCTGCCCTCTGCAGCTGAGGACCCCCTGAGGACTGCTAGTGTGTGGAGACTGCAACACTTAAAAATGGCTACTGTATGTTTTGCTGTCAACAAGACAGATTTTATTTAACATACATTTTTTGACAATGCGTTCATTGATCTGATCCACAGACTTGATTTAGCTTGAATCACTTGGTTCTTTGTGCTGGTTTTACAATGCTAACTTTGAAATTCTTTAATCTGGCACTTATCATGTCTCTTTCCTCCAGTCTGTAATCATCTCTAAGCAACTTCCATCACTTTTTTGTACTTGTTTTATTTATCTGTCTGTTTATAAAGCCTCAGTCAGTTTAGTCAGTTTAGCTGCTTGAATGCCTTTTGTGTTTTATCATTTATCTGTTGTGTGCATGTTTACATGGCAGCACCAGGGGCTTTAGAAAAGAGCCATTTTCATTCACTGTATGCACTTTACATATGGTGAATTGACAATTTAAAAACCTTGACTTGACTTTCCTTAGCTGAAATCTTATTTTGACAAATTACTATCATTTTGTTGTTGTTGCGCTTTACTCATAAGAAATATGGCACATCAGCACAGAAAATATGCACTAAAAGAAAGAAAGAAATACTGAAGTTAAAGGAGATTAATATTGTCTTTGACAAATGGAACAATGGCCCTCTGTCAACATCACTGAGTCAGTTTGCCAGTATATTAGAATCAATATGCTAGTAATATTTTCAATGTGCAATGCTTTGTAATCCTTATAAATGATGCACTTCAGATATTTGATGTAGTGAAGAGAATTACATGAAAGAGAAAGCAAGGAGATTCTCACAGGAGCACATGGCTGAAAACAAGGTTTGGTTATGATGAGAACACGGCCCCTTCCACAGTTTCAACTGAAAAAATACTGCACTGCTCAGCTGCTGGTACTGCAGTACCAGATAATCATTATCAGTTGATCTACACTCCAGAGCAGACAAGGATTCACTGTTTTATTCAAGGACACCTCTGGTTGGGTAATAAAGGCTTTTAAAAGGAACCCCAGATTATGATCTAAGTGGAAGATCATGCCTGAACAAAGAAGAGAAAATCCAGAATTACTGAGCTAAAGCTCTCATGTATGTAGGAGAAAGCTGCTTTATTCTCTTAATTTATGCGTGAATATGCTTTATTCAATCCAGAGATGTTATGCACGTGTGCTGCAAAGTGAAAACAGGCATTGAAGCTCTACCATGTGGATTTTAGAGATAGATGTCTACAAATATGTGTTTTTTTTACATAAAAGTGGCCTGACAGAAAAACATGTAGTGGTAAACAATGCAAGACTTCCCTCTAGTGGTATCTTTCTGTACGCATCAAGCTGTAAGGGGCCTTTTCTGTTTTTTACTTGTCCTTTTCCTCATTTAAATAATCTTTAAATGAAAACCTTTTTGTGGCTGAATAACTTAAAAATTACAGCTTGCTGTTCAAAAGTTTAAGGTGATCAGCTGCAGACTGATGATTAGGTAACAATACCTCAATCATTAGACATTTTTATAGAGAAGAAAGCTTCTTTTAGATCCCGGGAAACTAATACTAAGTTGGATTAGTTAAAGGGCCTGGCATTAGTAAGCTAATTGTGCATTCAGACGAGTTATTTCTTCAGTTTCATGACATCTTTCAGCATGCTGTTTAAGATTCTGACACTTCCATCTGCCATAAATCTAGATTTGTAATTATTTGTGATATTTCTTCACCATCTTAACTTTCAGCTTCCTGTGGTTTGATGGTTAAGATTTTTACAAAATGAAGCCATAAAATAAACACTGACGAAAAATGATTAGCAGTGTAGTCACTCCTGTTGTCAAAGTCGGACATACCACTGCTCCCCTTATGGTAACTGTGCACCACTTCAAACTGTCCTCGTCCTCCACAGCTGTTAAATTTTAGCTGTGAAGGAAAATCCTATTCAGCTCTTTGCAACAACCTGCGATTCTGTGTGTGTTAAATAGCCCAAAATATTCCCTGTCTTACTGATGCCCAGTTCAACCTGTCCTGTGCCAGAGTGAAGTATTTACAGCACAAGATCCAAATTGTCCTCATCTTTAAGGCTGCCAAGGAAACTTTTTGCCTTCTGCGTCACAGCCGTCTGCTACTTCCACATGACAGTCCAACTCCAACACTGCCTGTTCTGACACATGCGAGCTAACTCCAGTCTGCTCCCTGACCTTACCCTCTCCTGAATCATTCTTCTTTCAGTTCATACAATAAACAATGACAGGACAGAATGTACAGCTTGATATTTTAATTCTTTGCAGGTCAGACGTAGAAAAATAATTTCACTAAAACAGTTATTTGTCTCATTCTAATTTTTAAATTTTGTTTGCACGATTTTTCTCACATGGCCCCACTAATGATACATTTACTAAGCAAGTGGTTCTTATAGTGGAAAATGCTGAGTTAACACTGTTAACAAAAACAGGAACATGCTCTTGCACCACAAGCAGATGTATTGATGTTTTTTTTTTTTTTTGTTCTTTTAAACATACATGCGTGAGAGTTCAGGCAACCATACTGTGCACCAAAGTCCAGACAGATCAATAAGTTCTTGTCTGGAATGTCCAAGTGATAACATTTCCTGAATGGCAAACTTGAATTTGTACCAAAGGGTCACCCATACAAAATAACAGCCTAAGTACAGAGAAATCGCTGAATGAGGATGATTAACATTTCACATATTGAATTGTTCGCATTGTATTTGTAGTCATTGGCATTTTTGATAAAGTTCAGGAAAACCTGCTTCAATAAAATTTCAGATATCCCCAACATTTTACCATTTGTGCCTTTGTCATGTCAGGAATCAGAAGTTTACCACATTGTTTTCTTTTTATCATATTACTTTAACAACTACGCAAGGGAGGTGTTATTGCAGTGCTGGTTAACCAGCGTTGGTGTCATCCTGGACATGTCACTATTAAAGAGAAGATCTGCACAGGAGACATGGAACTGCTAGCTTCTTTCATCAGAGTTGAACAAGCCTCTCACTGAAGATCATTCACTCCAGCAGACTGAAGGAAGAGAGCACTACAATATTGAATTTCCCCCTGGGATCAATAAAGTATTTTTTCATTTTCATTTCCTTCATGACAACTTTATTTATATTGGTCATGAGGAGAAAGCAGGTACAGGATTACATGTAGCTCACCAAGAGTACAGCCTGACACAAAGCAGAACCTCTGGAGCAGGGCCACAGCAATACGTTACTGAACTGGAGGCTTGTGACTTTAGGTGGATGCGGATCACAGGTCAAAGTCTGTTGGTGACAGAGTTCCTCTCGTCCAGTACAACAAACCTAAGAGTGCAGCGCTCAGCGTCTCTGTGTGTGCAGCTTTAAAGCGGAATGCTGTGTTGAATGTTCAGACACTATAAAGACTGACGTTCTGCCTTCTGTAAGTCGCTTTTTAACCAAACCAAATGTTAATTTTTCCATTTTTATCACACCCATTTATTCCAGTGTATGGTTGCAGGTGGCTGGAGTCTACGTCCAACAACTTCCAAGTGGGGGGTGAAGTGGGGGGTGGGGTGAATGGACGGGAATATTTTTAAATGTAAGGCGCTTTGAGCCGCATTTTGTTTGAAAGGCGCTTTATAAATAAAGTTTGATTGATTGATTGATTGAAGTGAAAACCAAGGTAACCCCTGAGTAGTTTGCTGATCTATCACTGGGCCAACACAGAGAGACGACCACCCACACTCGATCTTATGGGAACTATTTTAAAGGCTAAATTCCTCATTTTTATACACCTGCAAGTGTATTACCAACCATCTTCATCATTTAAGTGTGTAAAATGGTGTAAAAATTTAGTGTACAACAAAATTTGTAAAACCTATAAATCAACAGATTAGAAGAGAAACAGAATAAAATGATCCTTTGTGCCAAAGATTAAAATCTTCTTCTGTATCAAATGAAAGCATGCTTTTTTGCTTTCTGAAGCTTTAACGAGCCTTCCTGACATTTTATTTAAAAAAAACTCACTAAATAATGTGAATCAGAACAAATGCTTGTTTACCCAGGTTTACCTGTTGCAATAAGTCAAACCGAATCATTGCACGTGATGCAGAAAATACATCTATTATCAGATTTTAATACCAGAAATGCAAATAACTCTGAAACTGTAGGTTAATGAACCACAAACAGAATGGTGGATTTATAAGTAAAAGGATCCAGAGGCTGGGACTACCATGGAAATTGATTTACTTTTCAAGGCTAAAAAAAAAAAGAAGCCAACACTTGATTTTCCAGTTATAACATGCCTCTGTGTTCTGTAATACTTCCTCAAATGCTCCAATATTCTAAAATGGCCATTTCCAAATACAGAAAGACATTAGATGCTCAAATGTGTTAACATTTATCTTTTGAAATTGCACCATATGTGTTATTGCACAAGTTTCACATGTTTGAACACAAGTAGGAGGCCAGGGGCCTTATACCGCAGAGTACAACACGGTTGTTTCAGGTTGGGGATAAAACTAACGTGCTTAGACTTACAGATTAGTGCCCCACATCACCTGAATAAACTGAATAAAAAAAAGAAAAACTCTGGATTACTGTGGCATTACTACATCTCAGACATGAACAGAGCTACAGTACTTACAGCACAACTTCTTTGAGTTTGGAAAATATAAAAAATATAAAAAAGGACTCTTTTCACTTTTGGCGCAGTAATTTATTCAGGAAACAGAAAGCAAATCATTTCAATAAAAAATATACAGGAGATCAAAATTTTACATTTGGGGTAATTTGTTGTGGCAAGTAAAGTTTTAGTGTTTGCCTTAACTTATGATACTTCTACATAAAAGACTTTACTTTGGTTTCAGTTTTTAAATCAACAATAAGAATAGTGACAAAAATCTTCTATCACAAATCATCATCAGACCAAACTCACTTAATCTGACTGATCAGACCTTTGAACCTGAATGACAACCTGCTTCACACCTTTAAACCCCAAAAAGTTCCGAAAAACAGCTGATCGTCTCCTCCACTCACTGCTGAACATCTTTGCGCTTTTGTTCATTGTGTGACAAGGAAAAATAATGTCTTCTTTGTTAAGTTGAAACAAATGAACCATTTACTTAAAGTAGGAACTAACTCCTCCCGTCATCGCCTGAATGATTTGCTGCTAGTGGAGTGTAACTTCAAGTCCTAATCACAGGACTTCAGAAACGTATGTCAGATCATTTTCGTAAAACATCTCAATATAAATTAAATCTTCGAGTTAGCGATTATGGTCATTAATATTTACTTAAAGTAAAAAGATAAAGGCTGTTTGTCTTGGAAAGCTGCACTCTAGTAAGCTGACTGGTCTGGCGACATTGTACCGTAGACCAGGGTTGGCTTTTGTTTGTTAAGTCGATTTACATTATGCTTGTCTAAACTTGTCGTTTTCCAGATCAAATCTGATCATGAGAAGCAGATCCAGCACTTTTCTCCAATTACTTACTGCCTCACCGCATCAATAAAAAAACATTATCTGTTCTGTGTATTTCTGGATGAGTAGGAACTCTGGACTTTGCTCATTGATGCAGGCCAGCACGGTCTTGCTCCCCTTGTGTTCACTCATTAATTTGGCAAACAGGTACAGCAATAAAATACCTCACTTTAAAAAAAAAAAAAAAGGCATGGAAATTCAGTTAAAACCAATTTGCATCAATAAATCTACCAGTGTTGGCGTTGCTTCACAGTAAAAGGAATGTTGCAATCCCATTAGTGAGGACGACAATATCTTAAAAAAAATGAATCAAACAGAGATTACCTCCACGAGACCTCTATCAGAGGAGTCACAGAAAAGGATAAAAAGATTGTTTTTTGATGCTTTATACAGGCTGACAGTCAAACAGGTACAGAAAAGACAAGGAGTACGGACTCAATTTTTGGTAGCACCCCAGATGATAAGTCCTACTACAACAGCAGCTATGGCCAATATGATCATAAGAATGCACATCTTCTTCCGGGAGCTCCGCTACAGGGGGAAAAAACAACAACATGAGATTATTATATTTCCACTGACATCAAATGCATTGAGGAAATGTTTACTTAAGCTAGGTGACGTTTTAAAGTGAGTCAAAGTCGCAGCATGAACAGAATCACACTCTAAAGAAGCTCTTTTATTTTCACCCTAATTTATGAATGCTTGTGACTTATGGCTTAGTCACATAAGGTCTGTGTTTATGGAGGTACAGAGACATCACACATTTTTACTCCTGATTAATCTCATATCCTATTCTCCTGGACCATCTTCTGTAGCATTTACACTTTAAATGCTTCTCAGCTGTGTCCATTTTTCCTGTTATATAAGCACATTACCTGGTAGTCTGCGGCACGTGCCAGCTGCTGCGTGGCATTCTGGACATTAACATCTGCATTCTCCACATTGGCTTCTATACTGTCTGCAGAGCACATAAGAAACACACATGTATGATGTAAAAAGGAGAGACAGGTGTCCAACTCTACCCCCAGATATATGGAGGCGTTGGCCTTCTCCACATACTGAATCTACATGCAGACTGATTTAAACAGATGTGAGCAAGAAGCATCTCTCCATGCATAAAACTAATCCTGTGACGCAATAATTGAGCCTCAATGTCTAGACAAGGTTGTTGAATGGTCATCTCAGTCAAGAGCATATATAAATAGTTTCATTTACCATCATTACACAATATGTTGTATGTGTAAACAGAAAAGGGTACAGGTTTAAAAGTAACACAGATTATAACCCGGCATTCAGGAAGGCCTGAATGCTTGTTTTGAAGCGGTTTACGGACACGACACCAACAGATGACAACAGGCACAGTTTTAATAATCCAACAGTCTTGTGCAAGCTCGTCAGTCTTTTTTTACTCACAGGGCAAATTTCAAATCACACTAGTAAAGATAGTTGTGAAAATTTTCTCTTTTCTTTTCATAAATGGTCCCAAAATATGGTTTAGTGGTCATAAAGCTCTTCAAACAATAAAAACAATGTTGAGTTTGCCGGTAGGTTAAACCCTTGCGTATCTACTTAAATGTTAAGTAAAAATATCAGTAGGTATGGGGATATTTAACCAACATTTAATTAATCATTTTTAATCGATTAAATTAATGATTAAATGATTAAACACCGCAAGAGTCCACCGTCATGTAATAAAACTCTAAAAAAAGGAAACACACAAAGTTTTTTCCACTTAATTCAATTTCACATGATCTAAATATAGGATATACATATTTAATTTTCATATAGAAATATTAATGATAAATCGATAATCGATGGTTAATTTTACTGATAATTGATTTAGACAATTTAATTGAATGCCCATCCCTTAATATCTGTGTGCTTTTTTTTAAGTTGTACTAGCATGGACAAACAAGCATGGCAGCACTTCTTGCTGCCATCAAGGCACATTTTTCTCCCTAACAGACGTGTGTTGAGACGTACTGGCTCCTTAGCTCTATAGGAAGATTAAAAAGCACAAACTTATTATGTTGTATGCATAAATGACTTATGCTCACCGATCATGTCCCCCTGCTCATGGACCATCATCCCCAGGTCTTTGAAGATGTCATTTATGTCCGTAATATCGCTCTAAATCGCAGAGCATAAAGACATGGCTCAGATAAAGGTGTGCTCCAGGCGTCACTGAGGTTTCTGACTCAAACAAGAGGCTGAGGAGTAACGTGGAAGTCCAAGTTTAGAGCATTTCATTCGGATTTATACCTCCAGCTGTCTGATGGATGACTCCCTCTCCTGGATCAGCCTCAGGTCTTCCTCAGTGATGGCTTCAGTTTGAGCCTGCATCTGGGAGTAGTTGCTGAACACATGCAGCAAAAACACAGCTGCTGTTATGAGCCTCGATGGGAAGAAAATTACCCAAACAGCAGACTTACCTTTGAGGTACATTCCCAAAGCTGTCCTCAGGCTGACCCCCCTGTAGAAGAAATGAAAATATGTGCTTTGTTAAATTAATTTACCACTGGAAGTGTCATTTTCTTCCATTTATATCCAGTATATAATTTAGTGTCAGCAAAAAGGCTAAGTCGAAATCTAAACCCAGTTATAGAACAGAAATGTTCCTTTGAAAATATTTAAAGGAGTAAAATGTACTGTTCCTGCTCATTAGAAAGAACACAGTGGGTACGGGTACTTTCTGTGTGCGGAGGGAGAACAGAGTTGAGATAAGCGGAGGGAGAACAGAGTTGCCAAAGCAGGAATCTGCATGTGGAACAGAGATGTGAGAGCTTCACATAGTTCATGACAAAACAAGGTTCAAAAAGCTGCATGCAAAAAAACGTAGACCTTTGGAGAGGTGAAGTTATTTAAGGAGTTTGTCTTGTGTTTGTTCTGAAAGAGTAAAAATTTAAATGAGGGATATCATTTAGACATGTCAGATTTTCATATGATGGCCATTAAAAGTCAAAAAATGTCAACAAAAAGATATTGCCATCAGTGTAATTATATAACATATATCGATATGTCATATATCCTTGTGTTAAGGCCTGTTTTATTCAATATGTATATTCTCCATTAAAAGCACTTTGTGTTGTATAAAAAGTACTTTAGAAATAAAGATTGATTTGATATGAAATACAAGATAGCAAAATAACAACTGCACATAAATATATGGAGGTCAAATTCTGATATTATCTACATCATTAACTCATTGGCTGCCAGTAGGGCTGGGCAATAAATCGATTTTATTGATAAATCGAATTTTCTATTAATGAGGATTAAATTTTTTGAAAATCGAGATTTTCGTAGCTGGAAATATTTTGCCTACGATGCCTTCCCTCACCTGTACAACTGCATGCGTGAAAGTTTTATTTTCATTGTTTACAGTGGTAGGGCCTGCCAGCTTGTTTTACAAGTTTGTTTCACAACTTAAAATATCTGCACTTTGAATTTAGGTCAATTTCCTGAATGGGTGATTGAAATAAAAGCATGTTTTCCCATAAAAACTAATATTTGCAATCTGTTTTAAAGAAAAAGACAGGAAG
>JAVQJG010168367.1:0-28433 GCA_036024015.1 Craterocephalus amniculus
GATACAGGTCTGTCTCTTCATGGTGCATCATGTTGGAGAGATATTTTGAAAGACATGATATCAATATGGTCTATTTATAATAAAACTGGACAATCAATCAAAGGCCTTTGCTGGGTCGGTGAATATTGTTGCACTGTGCTGTTTGGATGCAGATGCAGCATCATTTATCACTTTAAAAAGAGGCTCTATGCAACATTATCATCGTCATACAGCTGCTTGGAAGTAATTATTTTGCGTGACTGACTGGTTCTGTTGAAAAAGCGGACATTTCCTCCTCTCTCAGGTCTCCCCCTCTCAGAAACGGCGCTTGCAGTTTTGCCCATTGACGCTCGCGCTTGTTTTGGTTTGGAAATCTCGCGATACACGAAACTAGCGCTATAAGGCCGGTCGTAAATCCGTTTGGACAAATATGCATGTTTACTCCGCGATTCGGTTTTTGCTTTTATATTGCTTTAATAATAATAATAATAATAATTACTTTTACTACTTGCCTTTGAAGCCATGGTGACTCGCCATCGCCTGTTCAAAACAACCGTAAGTTACCTCTGTTTACAACATTCTTCTTCGTCTGTCGCCTATTTTCGCTGCGAAGCTCCCCCTACAGCTTTGAGGTGCGCACTGCATGGCAAACATACCCAGAGTTGCATTGATCCGCTTCAAACAGCAGTAACACAACATAACTTAATTGGAAGCTGGACTGAAAACTAGATATTATGTTTTGTTCTTGTAAGTATTGAATTAACTGTTTGTTTACAAGTTTTCGAAGAAGCTTGGATGCACATAGCAAAAGATGGATTTAGGTCTGAAACAATTTAAGTCACTCTGGTCTCCACCTTTAAAAAGAGGATGCGCAATAGCAGCTTTTATCTTGGCTGGTATTTTGGCAGTAAGAAGAAAAAGATTGAAAGATTAGAACTAATGGTGCAGCTGATTTTAAAAAAGAATATGTCAAGTTAATTTGACACGGGTCGCTTTTCTAGATCCAAATTTACCGATTCTTTTATGCCAGAGGGCATATGTGGCTTACGTTACTGTGCGCTCTGATTGAACTGTTATATAGTCAGCTTGAATTGATGACGGAGGCAAAGCCACATATAATGAACTTATTTTAGAAGAAAACCACACGGAGCTCTTTTAAATTCAGATCTGGTAACTGAGGATGTCACCGGACACCCTGACATGTTCTCTCCCCCCGTTTTGATGTTTGCTTTGGAACATGGTCACAAACATGCAGCTAAAAGCAGCTGTTTAAAACAAGTACATGAAGGGATGTGCAGCACAATCATCAGAAAACATGGCTGCTGTGAAACTGTCTGTGGCATTTCAGTCATGACTTTGGAACACAAATTGACCCCACGTGTCAAAGGTAACACTCTTTACACCGTTACGCCAGGAGCAGCATCTGCTCGGACTTTGGATACATGATGGAGTCATGCCATGAACCGCGACTATGCCTCATTGTCCAGTTTTATGGGTCTCTTAAACCACAGCATCAGCCTGGCAGTTGCTGCGGCTGCATAGGTCATCAACTTATTGAGCTATTTTTCTGCTCACCCGAACCTCAAAGAGGTTTTCGGCATAATTCTCTGTCTCTTTCTGAAATTTGCAAGAGGCCAACAGAGGCTAAAAAAGCAAGAGATAGTCATGATTACAAAAACATGTTAAGCAATTCTGTAAAATCTAAAAAAGCAGGACTTTAATTCCAGAGCCAACTCTGATGAGAATGTATTAATTACATGTATTTGTGCTTATGTAAGCCACCTTATGTAGTCTGTATGTCCTTAGAGCATCTGCTGTACACATACTAAGAAATACTACACAGGATGTTATATGTAGAGAAGCTATGACAGAATCCAACTTATTTGATTTATGGGTATGGGTTGGAGTTGGCTCTCTATCTTCTGGTAACAGGTGTAGGTGTGTTAAATGTTTACATGGCCAACAAAGCCAGTTGCTTACATGAGCATGAGGTGGAAAAGACATTTTATTCTCAGCTGAGCAGCCCAGGAGTTTCTCTGTGTGAGAAAATGTGTGCGGGCTGCAGTGCAGAGAAACTCTGTTCACCTAAACTGGTGTGTAGGTTCTCGACGTTCACTCACATTTTGGGACATTTTCTATTTTATGATACAAACTTGTTCAAAATGTCCCATGATATTTTAATTAATCTACTATTAATTTTTCAGATTTCTTATATCTTGGAATCCAAACCACAATGACAGAAACCGGAAAATAAAAGCATTTACATTCATTTCTAACACCTTAAAAATGTAATTGTGCAGCTTTGTTTTTATATTTATTTATATTTATATTATTTTTATATTATGTTATATTATGGTCATTGAATCGTTTGTTTTGTAAATTTTGTTGGCATCTGTTCATGTTAATATTTTTTGTATTTACATACAATATGAAGCCCAGTGTTAGTGCTATAGAAGCTATTAATGGCTGAACGATCTCTTTTAAAGGTACTGTTTGGATTACATAATGTATTCTGTGTTTTTCCTTTTTTTAAAAATGTCTTTCTTAGAAGAGTTTATGGTTTAACTGGTTTAAGGTGAAAGGCTATTAGTGGTTTGTGGTGGTCAACCTTAGAGGCAAACTTTGTGGAATAAGGTTTAGCTTATTAAACTAGAGTTTTATCTGATTGTGACTAACAACTAAATGTTAAATTCAGGATTTGTTGCTTTTTTTGTCCTTGCCTGCTTGAAACACTAATGTTGGGAATTGTAACTAGGATATTTGTGTGACTCCCTTTGAGGCTGTGGAGGAACTGAAACCAGACAGACCAGAATCAAACCATCATTTCCCTTTCCACAGAAACCAAAAATAAACTTTTCAGAGAAGTGAACTGTTTGTGTTTATAGTGCACGTAACAGCTGCGACATACACATGCAATAACTCTGAATAAAACCAAATATTAGCTTAGCTGTGTAGAGATCATCTGAGAAATTAGTGTTTAGATGTACCATGCTGCCACTGATCGTAATCAGTGCTCAAAGCACTGGTTTTCTTTCATAAAACTCTTTTTAGATTTAGTAGTGAATTGTAAACTATCAGCATCAGCAGACACACAGTCCGCTGACAGAAATCATGATTTTATTTTATTTTCCAAATCTAATTTAATGACTCAGGCCAGAAAGATGAAATACATTATAAAGCTTCATCTGTACTCCCTTTACATGAGTAAATAGGTACATCCGTTTCACTGCCACATACTCTCATGCAACCTTTACGTCGGCTTAGTTATTAGGCTAATTAATTAACCAGATGACGGAGGTCATAGTTCACTTCAGAGTCCCAATGCAAAACAGCAAACATGGTGGTGGAGGGGGAGATGGTGATAATAGACATTCTGAGAGAGAGGGATATTCAAAAGCAGCACAGTGGTACAGTGGGCTGTGGTTTCATATGTTGCAGCATCTTCTTCCTCTCCCATTTTAGTGGTAATGTGTGAGTTATACTGTGCAACAAGTCTGACTTGTTGAACTTCTGTCATTAAATAGTATATATATCTGGATTTTGAAGTAAATAATGGATTCTTCAAACATTGAATGCAACTGAAATAAAGATCTTTAGATCTAAAAATTGCTTCACTCCTGGCAATATTTTATCTTGGAAAAAAAACACCTAAAAAGACATACCAAGAGTAAATTAAGAATTTCTCCATTTCTGTGAGGTTCATATATGTTCTTGGTGTCAAGGGACATCTGGGGCCTCTGAAAGTGTTTTGCATTGTAAATTATTTGATATCTATTACCATCTCTGAGTAAATTACAATAAAACGGAGGCAAAATGTGAATTCCTCCAATTAGACGTGGACAGAGGATAATGCCATGTTAACAGATGCTTTTGATCATCTTCAATGTTTGCACTTAGATCCACCTTCAGTCTTGCTTTATGAATATAATTTATATTCACTTATAATTATTTGTAATGAATTAATTCATAGTTAATAATTATGGTCTGAACCATAAGTGAAACTTAACTGCAGAGTACTGTTTTATGATTTCTTCATATGAGTTGATTCAGGGGGCTGCAGGGTGGTGTAGTTTTTAGCACTGCGCCCTCAAAGTGAGAAGGCCGCGGGTTCGAGTCCCAAGTTGGTCAGGAGCCAGAGGGGGCGTCTGATTCCGGCTGAGGAGGGTTTGACACTGTGGCCTTCCTGTGTGGAGTTTGCATGTTCCCCCTGTGTATGCGTGGGTTCTCACCGGGTACTCCAAAGACATGCATGTGAGGTTAACTGGGCTCTCTAAATTCTCCCTAGGAGTGAGTGTGTGTGTGAGTGGTTGAGTTAGATTGAAATATTCAGTTCCCTTTTTTCTAATAGTTTTTCACATCCACAACTTCAGTCTTTAAGTCTTTGCCGCTAATTTCTGCTTTCTTCCAACCGCTTCCAACCGCTCAACAGCAAACAGCAGATCTGGGCACAATTAGAGACATTCTGAAAAAGAGAGTGCATCTAAAAGACTGTGATATTTCCCTCAGGAAGCCGCGGAAATTGGAGCTGAATATTGAACATTGACTCATTAAGTGCACTAAATCCCAACTTGTATTTTGTTTCAGCAAATTTTTTCAAAAGAAAAACATAAAAAAGGAAAAGAATGAATACTGAGCTTCTTCTTGTCAAAAAGACCCTTCTAGCACCTGCCTTTCCAGTTTTCTCCTTTTACCCAAATCCCTTTTAGAAAGCTGCTCTGTCTCCTCTTTTATTCGCTTTGTTCAGGCAGTGCAACACTAATCCAGACATCAAGGATTAGCAGAGGAGAATCGCGTGAAACGGTGACTGTTTTTGACTACATTCCTGAAAACAAGTGTGGGAGTGTGCAGAGAGGAGAAAAAAACACACAATGGGTCCAGGAGTGAGTGTGCACTCACTCATGAATGAAGAGGATTGACCGATAAGCTGACCCAGAAACATGAATGAGATGAGAAATGAGGCACATGCATGAACACAGAGACTATAACGGCAGCATTAATTAATATATCATCTCTGAATTAACATCAGTGGTTGTAATCACATTTTTTCAAGAATTTTCCAACTGAAAAACACTTTTTTTAACCTAAAACCCTGATTCATTTTGGTTTAATTTATTACTACTACTACTACTACCGTCATTTAGCAGACGCTTTTATCCAAAGCGACGTACATTTGAGAGAACAACGCAAGCATAAATTCAAGGAGTAGGATACAGTTTGAACAGGTGGACTGCTGGTCATCGATGTAGTTATGTCAAGTGCTAAGATCGTGCTAAGTCCCCCCCCCCCCCTTTTTTTTTTTGTGTGTGTTAGTGCCGTATGTGCGCGTGTGTGAGAACAAGTGTCCAACAAGTCCTATGTAAAAAACACAAAAATCGTGAATCTAAACTTCAGTCCTGCTGTCTCACATTTACCTCAATCAATCAGTTTTAAATATTTAAAGTACTTGAGTAGATACCAAATCTAGTAGTTTTATACTTACTTTTAGCAAGGTGGGTAAAATTTAAAGCCCCTAAAGTTCTGAATGGCTTACAGAATAAAATGTTCAAACTTTAGGACCCAAAAAGTGTGAAGGAGTTGAACTGATCATGACTTAAGTCAACCACATTTTCTTTCCAGATGTTTGCTCTTTGAGGTATCAATGGGTTGATATTTTGTAAAGACCAATAGTTTTGAGGTTTTAGTTTTGGAAACTGAGATTATTCTAAATTGATATGCACAATGCGAAGCTACTGAAGCAAGCAAATAGAGAAATGATCATTACTTATGGATGTAAAAGAGTTGGACTCATCCTGTACTCGGGTATGCGCTGATTTTCCTTGCACTTTTTAATGCAGAATGCGACGTTAGGTTGGGGTTATTAAACCCATCTGTGGGGACACATTCATGGAGGCTCTGATGCTGCTCATCCTGCAGTTAATGAGCAAGTGAAACCTTTCATTTCCTTTTAAGTTTCCAAGCAGTTAGTAGTAAACACTGACTCAGGTGAAATGACTCCTCAGCTGGATTTGAGGCTTTCTAATTTGCTTTCTTACCGCCTTATTATTGAACCTGTGTTTATGGTTTAAGGTTTGGATCTCAGTGTTTCTGCAGGGAGAGGGTAAAGAGCAGGATTAATTGTTATATCCTGGTCTGAAACATGCAGGTTGTCTCTGGCTGAAGAAGATCTGAGGCACTCGTGATGATAAATGTTTAAAGGGCCTTTATTGTAACATGAAAGCTAAAATATAAACAACATGCCTACATGTTTCTGCCTAAGAGGCATTCGTCAGGGTAATGGCAAAATGTTCGTCAGTCTGCTTTAGTCTTAGCTGAATAGGCAATCATAAACAGCTGGTCGGTTTGTGCAGGTAACTGGTCACATGATCAGCATAACCTGCCAATGACAAAGAAACAGACATGAAAAAACTCAACACTGAAGAGCCATAATTACATCAAAATCACAAAAAGTAGACACTTATATAAGGTATCTACACAAAATGACAACTGGTGAAAAATCAGAAGTACCAAAGACAACAACACATCTCGAAATTGGGGGGAAAAAAGTAGTAAAACTATAAATATAAGAGAAGAATAATGGAAAAAAATGTTTTTTTAAGTAAGATGTTTGGCTTGGTTAACATTTTCTTTACCTGTGCCTCCAGGTGAGCCCTGGGCTCCACGCTGAGTGTTAGCCATGCTGCGGCAGTCGGAGCCGACCTCCAGCACCCTGCAGCTGGTAGCCAGTGATATGACTGGCATCATGGAGAACCTGGACACCCGCGAGCTTGATCTGGATGACGGCGAATATGACACCACCGACGGCAACATCCCAGGTATCCTCCATCAGCGAGCACATGCAGGTTTTCATCTTGTATGAACTGTTTGTAACTGTTTGTTACAAACGTTTCCCCCAGCGGAGAAGCTGCCCTTCACCTGTATTTACCACACGGTGGGTTTCAAGGAGCCCGAGGCCAAAGTCTTCCTCTCTTCTCCCATCACTGCCAAAATCCTGGAAGTGGAGCGCTTTACCTCGGCTCAGGATCGCTTCAACGTCACCACCCAGAGAAGCGTCAACAAGGTGGAAACGCGCCGATTTATCGGATTATTGCGGTTACTTTCTGCATGTCATATAAGCCGTATGATATCTTATTATGTCAGAGGTTATCTGTACATATATTTGGACAACAGGTGTGACATCAGTCTGTGTTTGCATGTTTGCTTTATTGTCTAATTTCTACGAAACTGCATCGGTTTAGAGGTGCTGGCTCACGGTTTTAATTAGTGTGCTTCAGTCTTGTGTGAAAGGCAAGAAAACATTTATGTAGGTGCATAAAAAGGTTCCTGGGAAATCTAATTGACTAAGCAGGCCATTAGATTTGATGAAACCACTAAAAATGAGGAAGCCTCAACTGTACTCGGATTGTTTCTTCTCTTCTCTGCAAACAATGTAAATCAGAGTGTGATGATGGTGTCCCAGGGCTAACGCACCATTCAGTGTCATTTAAAGCTTGTCATGTAAAAGCTGAGGGGTCAGGAAAGTTGCTAGCAGGGATCTGGACTGTAAATGGCTAAAACTCTAAACAAGTTCATCCTTGCTTTGGTCGTTTATCAAGAGTGTTTAGATTAAATAGTTGAGTGTAAGTTAACGGAGCCTCTGCTGTGTGCAGTCGATGCCAGCTATGTATAAGATAGAGCTGAGCCATGGGGAGTTTACATGGCTGGTGAAGAAGAAGGAGAAGCACTTCATGGAGCTCCACAGAGACCTGAGGACCTACAAGACCTTCATGAGGCTGCCTCTGCCAACACGCAGGTAAGTAGTGTTTTTTTCCACGGTTAATCCCGTGTCATCAGATTGCTAACAGGTCTGTTTGCAGTCACACGATTAAGAGGAAGACGGCGACGATGAACGAGGTGAGGGACATGCCGAACTTGCCTAGAGGAGGAGGGGAGGACCTGGGAAGAGAGGAGCAAGTTTCCAGCCGCAGGGTGAGTGTCCCGCTAGTGATGTCATTTCACTTCATCACTTCTGTTTTAGTCGTGTGAAAAAGTAAGTGCACCCTAACTAAAAAGTTTTCATCAAAGATCAACAAACTTACCAGGCTTTAAAATGAGTTTAGTGCAATATAAGATAAAAGTGAACACAAAATATTACTGTCACTATTTATGTAAAAGTAAAAGTAAGCCAAAATAGAGAAGCAGTGTGGTTAAAAACTAAATATACCCTCACTGCCACACAATGCCAAAGAGGAAATGCATCGGCACTTGGGCCTATTTTCTGTTAAATACATTACAACATCATCTGAGATTTTAGTCACTTCATTTTTTTCATAAAACATAAAACCTTAGAGTTCAACACGGGAGCACTTCGTTTTTCCCTGGACCATATATGATATATGACATGTATTCATTTGTGCTCTAATTTTGTTTTTGTTTTAGAAACAACTGGAAGATTATCTGAATAATCTGCTAAAAATGCCGATGTACAGGAACTACCATGCTACAGTAAGAATGACTTATGGTTTTAAACTTGCTGTACAAACATTCATGACATACATGACTGATGACCTATATAAATACAATATAAATATATATATTTATATATATATACACAAAATATGTTACATTTTCTGACCCACTTTTGTTTTTTTCAGATGGAGTTTATAGATGTTAGTCAGATGTCTTTCATCCATGACCTGGGACCAAAAGGACTGTAAGAACTAAAGCTCTCTGTTTTTTGCCGTTCTGGGGTTGATGTACTGGAGTGAATTCTTTGAAAATAGTGTCTTTGTCTTATTTTCCTGTTTAACCAGCAGCTTTCTTGCCTTGCAGAGAAGGAATGGTGCTAAAGCGATCTGGTGGCCATCGGATTCCTGGGATTAACTGCTGTGGTCACAGCAAAATGTGTTACCGCTGGTCCAAACGGTCAGTAAAAACGGGAAGGAAGAATGTGTTCATAGCTTCTCATGGATGTATGTCCTCATTGTCTTTGATGTGAGATCTGGACACAAACTTAATTGATGCAGCAAAGACAGCTGGACTGTTTGAACTTCATATATTGTTTTTGTTTCTATGCAGATGATGCAACCTTATTAGCTAGATGTACAAATCAGATACAGCCGACTCATTTCAGTAATGGCCAAAGCATATATTTATAGATCAGAACAAGCGTGGCATGGCAAACAGTCCTACCTGTTAACAACAGGGACCAGTTTGTTTCTATTAACATCAGCATTAATTGTTTTCTTGTAAAACAACACAAAAATACTATTTTAAATAAGGGTTGTAGGTTTTGTTGGGACAAGCTCCCCGCCTTTTATAAAATGTTAGAGATGAACTCTACTTTCACATCAGTATTGCAAAGTTAGATTAATTGCTGTATTCACATGAAGACAAACCCCACCCTATACATTTGGGAAGCATGATACTTGCCGTAGACCTGTGTGATTGGTAAACATGTTCTAGGTCACCGGAAATACTTTACTTTGATTTGTGTTTGGCTGCTTCACTCAAATTGTGAAACTGAACAAGGTTACTTCTGGTTTCATCATAAAGTCATAAAAAAGGAGAACAAGGATTTTAAGAAGAGCTGGGGAGAAAAGTGGCTTGCAAACCTGTTGTTCGGATACAAAGCAGTTGAGTTAAAAAGCAGATGTGAAGAGATCACTTCAAGAAAAGTTCATAAGTCACTTTCCTGCAGTTGGTTTATCTCTGTTAGACTTTTATTTTATAGGTCATTTAAAGCTCATGGTTCCATATAAACCATAGATTATTTCTTGTTTTACTCTCCACGATTGCAGTTGTTAAGCAAGAGTCCAACAACAACAACTAAGATAAACTAATTTTAACATGAACTAATGCTTTTGCTTTATTCAGCAGCACGTCCTTGCACTCTTTAGGATGAGGAAAATGTAGACTGGGTTCTTACATAATAGAGTGAAACAGCTGGTTGTGGCTGTTTGTACCAAACACATGTAGCACTGACGCTATAAAAACACGTAAAATTTATTTACATGAGCAGGGACAATGTAAGATTTGCCATTAAGGTTTTAATCCCATCTGCTTTCACACATCTACACAAAATATATAGACTTCAAAGTTTTTTGTGATCATCTGCTCGGCCATGTAGAGGCTCATCTGAAGCACCAAAGAGTTTGACATAACATGGAACTGAATGTTGTCAAGTTTTGCCCGACACTTTTAACAAGCCTCTCAGTTACTGGAAAACTAGGACAGATCAATAAGCCTTCACTGAGTCTTTGGGGATTTACTTACTTCTTCATTTACGGCTCCTGTACTGGCAGCAACACCTGAAAATACTTGCAAAGAGAGGAGAAACAATATGTTCAACATTTTCTTTAGATAAATGAGTTATAAAGAAGTTATAATCACAAATCTTTTTCCTGTTCTTCCTGCTGCTTCGCTGGACATAATGGGTCAACTCTAGTATGATTTGTCGCATTTGTCATGATTTAGGAGTAAAAAGCAGCCTAAGATGTAAATAAAAATGCTTGTGTGTGTGTGTGCAGCTGGCTGGTGGTGAAGGACTCCTTCCTACTGTACATGAAGTCAGACTCTGGTGCCATCTCCTTTGTGATGCTGTTCGACAAAGAATTCAGTGTAAAAATGGAATTAAAAGACACGGAAACCAAACACGGCCTCCGTGTTGACAGTCTCTCCAGGTATGTGCACAAGCGAGAACCCTGAAGCAGTCGTCATGCTCATCACCACATCACTGAAAAGTAACCTCACAAATCAGGGGTGCACCGATTGGTCGGCCGACCGATCGTAACTACCTCACAAAAAACAAAAAAATATTGTTAACGTTTTTAGTAAGAGGCTCAAAACATATCTGAAATTCAACCTGTTGAGCTATTTTTGTGTTTATAATAATAAAATTAGACCAGAGGAACTGATATTTTGGTTTTGTGGACAGCAATGCTCAAAGCGTTTTTGGCAAAAATCAGTATCGGCAGGTCAGATATTTTAAAGATCGGTGATTGATCCCAGAAAACGGCAATCGGTGCGTCCCTTTCACAAATTCAGCTGAGAGCTTGAAAAGTCTTGTGTCTGAGCAGGTCGCTGGTGCTGAAGTGTAGCAGCTACAGACATGCCCGCTGGTGGGGCCAAGCAATTGAAGACTTCGCCCGAAAGCACGGCTCGGATTTCCTCAAAGACCACCGCTTTGGATCCTTCGCCAGAGAGGAAGTGAACATCCCTGCCAAATGGTAAGCACAAAGTTAAAATCTCAGCCGGAGCTGCTTTTAAATGTTGCCATGTTTCTACCTTTCGATGTGTTTGAACCCATGAAACTCTGCTAGATCATCGACGCTGAGCACCGTCACTTACACTGTGAACAGTTTCTCCTCAGTGGTAGTGTCTTACTGTGGGATGAATCTTACCATCTAAGCGATGTACAAATGTTTTCCAGGCATTTAAGTCCAGTCCATTAGGTTTAAAATCCAGCTGCAAAATGTAGTGTTTATTCAGTGACTCTAAATGGTAATTTCACAATGGGTTATGCATGAGAACACCACTATTTTTCACATTCATGAAAGAAATCTCAACTTTGTTGCTCAGAGACTCTAATTTGAGCAAGAAATTATGATGAAGCCACTTCCTGTCGAACATTTGACCAATTAGATCATTTAAACTGACGGCAACGTCCAATCAGGAGTAACCAAAGATCAACATGTGAGCAGAAAGTTATGTCTGTCTGAAGAGAACAAAATAATGCTTCTCTAGAGCTGGAATAAAGCATCATTTTAGCTGAGGCTGCCCTGGAATCAATGATGCCTTTATGGTGACTGTTAAGCTTCTACATGCATCTTTACATAAAAAAAAAGGTGAACCAAACATTAGAAATGCTGGGAGTTTTAAGGGTTGAAATGGAAGAGTCTTTAAAGGTTCGGGTGTGTGAAGTGAAGCATCATAGAAAGAAAGGGGTTGGATATACGGAGCAGGGAAGACCTCCCTCCTCTTCACCGTTTTAGTTAGCTATGTGTGAATGTGTTGAAAGGAGACGTTTATCCAGCAGCTCCCTGCTCTGCCTGATGTAGTTTAGATGTCTAGACGTGTTTCAGTCCAGTTGGCAGAGTGTGATTGCAGGTTATAGTGTGTGTGTGTGTGTTTGCATGTCTCCATTCTGAGGACCAATGATGGTTTCAACCTTTAGCTACCGGGTTTGTGGAAAGTGAAAAAGCTGCATGTTTTTAAATAGATCTGTTTTCAGTCATTATTTGTAATTGTTGAGGTCAATTATGTAGGTGAGGCTTCTCTCATAAAAAAGGGGTGTGTATATGTGTGTGTGTGTGTGTGTGTGTGTGTGTGTGTCTCGCTGGAGTAACCTGACACAAAGAGAGGGAAAGTGAAACTCCCCTGCTCATCACCTGTCCTCCTGCTGGGCAACATTATACTATCTGTGAGATGGTGTGTGTTTGTGTGTGTGTGTGTGTGTGTGTGTGTGTGCCATGAAAAACCACTATGGTCCCAGAGAAGTTGGAGCTTTTCTTGTCTACAAAAAGTGGGTGAAAAATCATCAAATTCTGAAATGACACGGTCACCTGGACACTCCAGGAGTAAAAAAGCAGAGAGTGATGCTATAAAAGAATTTGAACCTTTTCAGTTTTAGGAGTCAAATAAAAAAACATAAAAGAAACAAAATGACTGCATCTGGTATTTACCAGGTGTTTTAAAGTGAGGTAAATACAGCCTCACGTGATCAACTGCACAACATATTAAACTATCATTATTTATTGAACAAAAACTAAGTCAGAATGCAGAAAGGCCTCATGATTCACCTGCTTCCAGTTCATCTTTTCTCTGTAATATTATCCTTCTGTCATTTCATTGTGCAGGAACTTTGCTCCACTCTTCTTTACAACTCTGCTTTATTTAATCAGATTTGCAGCATTCATTTTAAAAACAGCTCTTTTAACCCTCATATGCCCCCTGGAGATTTTTGTCCACTTCCAAAGATTGAAGCCTCCCTCAAAGACAATCACCCTGTATGGAGCTGACTTTTGGTGAAGAAGTGTCATCCTGCATGAAATGTCAAAAGCCCAACCTTCTAGAAAGTGGACAAAAAGAGTCTATGTGAAGGGTCATACTGTACATGCAGGTTTTCTGAGGGGTAATTCAAAGGCTAGCCCCCCCCACAGAATTTCCCTCAGGGAGAGGTCCGGACATCATTGCACCAAGATTCCTGTAGATTTGTTACTGTGTTTGGGATCATTGTCCGGTTGCATGAGCCAGTTTCAGTGAAATTTTAGCCGATAAACTGATGGTTTCACATTTGTCTCCCGTGTGAAGGCTCAGGTATACATGGGATATGTTTTGGAGTTCATGGTTGCAATGTCTGTTCAGATGTAACTTTGCAGACTCCGGCTGTGCTGCCATGCTATTTTTAGAAAGAAGAGACTTTCTCCAGCATCTCTTCCAGACAAGTCTTATTTGACCTGAGCTTTTATAATTGGACAGTCATAAAATGTAACATTTAACATGCAAACTAAGCTCAGTAGCATCTGAGATGTAGCTTTAGGTTATTTGCAGTTTTTTTTACCTTCGGACTGAACGTGCTGGGACGTCCAGTCCTGGGAAGATGGGCATCTGCCTCGCCTCTTCTCTCTGTAATGATAGACTCCAAACAGAGTTGATCTTATAACTCTTCTCAGACTGATCATAGGCTCGTTCCTCCCCGGCTCCACACAGCTGACTGACTAAATTTGATTTATTTTGGCTAAAGTTGATATAATCGGCTTTATTTGTGCTTGTGTGTCTCTGCAGGTATGTAAACGGCAGAACATACATGGAGGATGTAGCCGATGCTCTTGAAGAGGCCAAAGAGGACATTTTCATAACAGACTGGTGGTGAGTTTGAAACATCTGCTTCCAGAAGCAGAGCGGAGATGTGTGTGTGTGTGTGTGTGTGTTTGTTTGTGTTTGTCTGTGTTTGTGGGTTTCAGAGTGCAGCGAGTGCACATGGCGGTCACCTCTACAGGAGGTTTTCTGGTCAAACGTATTGGTTACAGTTTGACGCTCGACCGAGTCAGAGGAGCAGACTTTTGTTACACACACACACACACACACACACACACACACACATTACCAACCAAGGCTATAAACCTGGAGTGTGTCTTAGTGATGCACAGCATCTGCAGGAAGGAGTGGTATATTTCCTCCTTTATACAAAGTTAGAAATAAAATCTGGTGTTGAAAAAAAGAATGACATAAGAAGAAGCAAAAACGAAGAAAAGAAGAGCAGAGGAGGAAAAGAAGTTAGAAGAAATGGAACAATTCAGGAAATGACTGGAAAAAAGATGGAAATTTAGGGAAGGAAGAGAAGCGAAGGCTGGACAAGGAGCTTACAGGGAGCATGAACAGAGACAGAATGAAGGGAGGATACAGATGAGGAAAAGGTTTGAGATGAGGGAGAGGTGGAGAATAAAAATGAGAATAAATCGAGGTGAAAATGAGAAAAGAAGGATTCATGCAGGACACTGATTTATAATCTTACCTGAAAAGGTTACAAATGGGGAAAGGAATGTAGGAAGTGAGGGGAAGACAAATCTGAAGGAGGAGAATTAATAATAGCATAAAAACTGAGGAAGGAGGGAAACAAAGGGGAAGAAACAATGAAGGATGAAAAGAAAGTAAGACAGGGTGCAAGACAAGTGTAGAAATCAGAACTTAAAGGAATACTTCACCTTCAGAATGATGTTTCTTCATTTTCTACTCATCCTCATGCTGATTGACACGTTGGAACACTTTCTTGATATTTATCATGTAGCCGGAGATATCGGGAGGTTTTTGTTCTACAAGAATTCGATGTTGAACCCTGCCCCGTTCAAAAAGTCCACAAAAACCTGGTAATATTCCTCCATACTTCTCGTCCAATGTAATCCAAGTATCCTGAGTGGGTAGCGTCCATAATTTACTCGCAACGGCATCATTTAGTATATTTTCAGAGCCCAAACCGTAGCATGTTTACTTCCTGGATGCATGCATGTGCGCGATGCACACGCACGTGCAGTGGTGTGATGCTGGATGCATCGGTGGCAGCTGCGGCCTTAGCACACGCACAACCAGGAGGAAAAACAGGCTAACGGTTTGCTAAAAATATACTAAATGATGCCGTTGTGAATAAATAACGGACGCTTCCCATTTAGGACACTTGGATTACATTGGACGAGCAGTTTGGAGGGATATTGACAAGTTTTTGTGGACTTTTATGGACCTTTTTTCCCAGACACCGTTAAACATCATTGTAGCCGAACTGAGGCAAAATGAAAACCTTGCCACGTCTACGGCTGCATGATAAATCTCAAGAAAGTGTTTCAGGGTGTCAATCAGCATGAGGGTGAGCAGAAAATGAAGAAACATCATTCTGAGGGTGGAGTATCCCTTTAATCATTCAGACTGAGCAGGATTTTTTCAGAAAATCAGACCACAGTCAAGAGAGAGATAGATAGATCTGTATACTACAATAATGTGTAACGTTTGTGCGTAATAATAACCTGTAATGTTTGTGATGAGGGGAGAGAAGGAAGCAGCCGTATGAAGGTAGATGGACTGAAACTGAAAACATTTTGTCTGCTCCTGCAGGCTGAGCCCAGAAATCTTCCTGAAGAGGCCGGTTGTTGAAGGAAACAAATGGCGTCTTGACTGCATCCTGAAGCGCAAAGCGGTGAGCAGGAAGTCCTTGTTCTGCTGCTGACACTGATGCAGGAACCACTTCTCATACCAGACCTGGATGAGACTTCACTTATGCCTGTATTCACAGACCCACAGCTGACTGGATCGTCCATCACAATAGAAACAGGACAGCATAGCCCCCATCCCGCATGCATAGCTGCTATTTTTAACCAGCGTTAAAAAAAATGTGGCAGTTCAGGAAATATTCTGATTTTGCAGCTACAAGGCGTGCGGATCTTTGTGATGCTGTACAAGGAGGTGGAGTTAGCTCTGGGAATCAACTCAGGATACAGCAAGAGAACTCTGATGCAGCTTCACCCCAACATCAAGGTGAGGATCCCGCCGTGAAGCTTCCTGCAGGTTAACCACGCCCTGCACCCGCTTCGTCGTCTGAACCGCTACGTCATCCGTCACCAGGTGATGCGCCACCCCGACCACGTCTCCTCCGCTGTCTACTTGTGGGCCCATCATGAGAAGATCATCGTCATCGACCAGTCGGTGGCCTTCGTGGGTGGGATCGACCTGGCGTATGGGCGCTGGGATGATAAGGAGCACCGGCTGACGGATATCGGGAGCGTGACGCTTTCCCATGCAGACCAGGTGGCAAAGCTGCTCACACACATTCCTGTAACGATCACACAGTGGCATGTAGTCATACCTGTTAAAACATTAAAGTTTTTTTTAGCTCATTTCAAGATTCAGAATTTCAGAAATTTGGTAGCAAAGCCATTGAATTTACAGAAAATGGACACCTGAAAATAGCAACACAGCAGAAAGCAATTCAGGAAATAAATGCATCATTTATACAAGAAATATCCTAAAAACTGTACTTTGCGTATTAACGTAATGGCCGCTCTGTGTTCATTGCTTTCAGGCTGCAGCTGTATCCTCCAGTGCAGCCCCTCTAGCCAGCGCCAGCGGCGCCGTTTCCCACAGCAACGGGAAGAGTATTTGCACGGTGGCGGACTCGGTGGATCAGCCCAAGCTGAAGGGCCAGGGGAGGTTAAATAGGGCCAGGCTCAGCATCCGGAGGAAGCTGCAGAAACACGGGCTGGGCCACTTCGACAGCGACGCCGAGGAGGAAGAGAGTGAGTCAGAGATGCTTTTTCACCGGGATTTTAAAAAGCTGAAAACCACTAATGTAAATATGTTTTAAAACAAATCAAAGCATCTCAATTGTGTTCTTGAGAAGTGAATTTTGGATTTTTAAATGTTTTTAACCACAAATAATTGAACCTGCTGCTCATTGCCTTCGCTTGAATATCCAACAACTAATTTAAACTAAATGCTTCATGTTGGATTTTATCACTTTACTTCAAATAATAATCAGACAGAAAATTGAGTTTTCTTGCAAAGTATTTCTGACTCTGACATCAATGCTTCATACAAAAATATTTAAATTAAATCATAAGTTAAAAAATTCCTATTGAACCTCGGCAGAAGGGAGAAACCGCTACTGGTCAATTTATTCACTATTCCTGTTCAACTGCTTGTTGATAGCTTATCAGCCAATCACATTGCAGAAACCCAGCACATACAGTCATGTGGACACGGTGAAGATGACTGACTGAAGTTCAAACTGAGCATCAGGATGAGGAAGAAAGGAGGTTTATGCTGTGAACGTTACATGGTTGTTGCTCTGAGTATTTACTGGGTTTTCATTCCCAACCATCCCCAGGGTTTCAGAGAATAGTC
The DNA here is from genome assembly GCA_036024015.1 of Craterocephalus amniculus. Classification (NCBI taxonomy): domain Eukaryota; kingdom Metazoa; phylum Chordata; class Actinopteri; order Atheriniformes; family Atherinidae; genus Craterocephalus; species Craterocephalus amniculus. The sequence continues at coordinate 17,344 of JAVQJG010168367.1, forward strand.
TGAAAGAGTTACTGAACCAAAACATCTTAATGTTAGACAAGAATGGGCAGAATGGTTGGAGATGATGGAAAGGCAACAGGAAGTCAGATACGCTCTGGTTCAAACCAAGACATGCAGAATATCATCTCTGAAGCATGAAGGGGGGGATCTCAGCACACTTTGGCCCCCTTACACGGCCTACTTTGACCACCCCAGCTAACCTGAGTATTGCCGCTGACATTGTCCATCCCTGGATGCTACTTCCAGCAGGATGATGCACAGTGTAGATGGTTAGTGTTTAGCAGCTTAGATAAATAAGACACTTCATGCTTCTGTTCCCTCAGACAGGTGAACAGGAGAAACACGAATGACTCCCAGGTAGCAAAAGAAGCTCCTGCACGTCTAGATAAATGTGTTTCTGCTACCTCGGTACTTTAACTTTGCCCCTGCCCAGCTCTGACCCGTGTTTGTGCGGACGCTGTGTTCAGGTTGGTCTTACAGCATCAGCAGCCAGCACACGCTGATCCCCAGCAGGCTGGCCGAGCTGAGGGTGGGTGTCCCGCTCGGCCAGGGTCAGGCCGGTGAGTCGGCCTGCAGCGTGGATTACAGGAGGCCGCCTGCTTCCATTCTCCATGAGTGCTGTGCTGTGCTTTTCATCTTTACTCGCCAACCTTTGACTTTCTGTGCCAAAGGTTGATGTGAGGTGTTTTTCAGTAAGAAATGGTGACGTTGGAGAGTTAAGTGTTGCATGAATAAGCAGCATACAATTTTGTTTCGGTCCATTTGGAATCAAATTTAATGAAATACATAGATTGGCAGACGAAACCTCACAAAAACCTGTAAAATGTATTAAGATGCAGGCAGAGCAGCTGAAAGACTCTGCTTGTTGTGAAACAACCATTTCTATTGTTTTTGTTGTCCATAGTGGAGGGCCATGGACTGTTTTCTCTGTAAAAATGTAATAAAAACTATTTCAAAGGTTAGAAGCATGATGGCTAAATATTTATGGTTTCTAAAAATCTAATATTTTTTCTCAAGAGTAGAAATGTCCTTATGTTAGTGTTGCTTTATTTTTATCTGTGTTTAAATTTTAACTTCTGTTCGAACAAAAAAATACATTTCTAATGTATTTAATTAGCATTAAGAGAACACTGGAGAACATGAAATACTCCTGTAAGATAAAGGAGTTCAGTGTGGCCTACATTTTCACTTTTTTTTTAGAAAGGTGTGCAACACATCAAATAGGATGCTTGAGAGAAGAGAGTGCAGCCTGTAATCACTTGATTTTTATGAACTTTTAAACAAAGCCGTATTTCTCTGCTGGCTCAAGCATCGTTCACACTGTAAAACAGATGCTGTAGGTTATTATTAACTGCAGGACGCTGCACTTTGTTTGCCAGATCATCTCTGATTATCCTGCTTATATGACAGATGGGTGTGTGAGACGTCAACCTGAGTCCAACAACCACCACCATGATCAAGTTGCACTCTCTACACAAACAGAATAAAAACCAGCCTTTTTTGTATTTTATACTATTTTTGTTGCTCATTTGAGTTTAATTTGAAGAAATAGTCCCACAAGGTAAGTGTTGCATATCAAAGCAGATTTTGCTGAGTCTGCATGTCGTTTGGTTTATGTGCTATCCTCCCTCCAGCTGCTGTTTCATATCTTTAAAAGTGCTGTGAAGCATTTTCTAAACACCAGCCTTTCGCTGTCGGTGTTGGTTCGCTGCTTTACCACTGATGCTGTAAACAGCTGTGACTGTGGCGGGGATGATTTGAAGCCTCCATTCACAGTGGCTGTCACAGCAAGATCAAGTTCAAGATTATATTTTATTCCACAGAGCTTAGAAAGAGGATAGATTTTAATATTTGTAGTACCACCAGTTGATTTGATAGAAGATAAATAGTCTTTACAAAATTTTTAAAAGTCTAAATATTAAAAGAATTTATTTTATTTAACTTGAAGACATTTAATCAAGAATCAAGAAAATAATTGCAGTTCTCATTAAAACATTTTATCCTGACCTGGATGACTGAATATACAGATCCTGCATCATTTGACAGGTATGGCGACAGTTTGTAATTATGCCTGCGTTATCTAGCCTGTCAGTCACATCAGACTCCACTTCAGACTGTAAATAACCAGCAGCATTACCTGAAGTAAACATGCAGTCAATATTCAAATAAAGGGGTAAAAAAAAAAAGAAAAGAAATGGTAGTCTTGTCAAAAAATAGTTATTTCTTTAACAATATTGTAGCAATTAAAAAGCATGTTGAAAAAAAGCTATTAAATATAAATATAAGCTATTAGGTTGAATAAAACAACACTTAGTTAGCCAAGACAGTTCGTAAACAAATAAATGTCTCAGCTAAATAGCTAAATTTCCTGAAACAGAGGTACCATCAGCTTAAAAAGTTGTATCAATGTCTAATTTGGCAAAATTATTGGCTAATATTAGATTAAAGTGATTAAAGCAGCCTGTGTTTTTTATGGATGTTTTGGATTATCAGCTAAAAAATGACTTTCACAGGGTTTATAGTTGTCTTTAAACATAATGAAAACCTCTTGAAATAGTAGCAAAAGTTGATTAGTGGTTTAAAGAGTGGCTAATGGTAACAAATAGTATACTAGGAATGAGTCATATTTAGCTTTATATTTATTCTTAGCACTGATACTCAGCTGTGTAAACAATCCAGGTCCAGTTAAAAATTGCACACATTTGATCCTGTATTGTTAGTGAATAAAAATACGACCGTCTGTGTATTGTTTACCTTTACCTTATAGCGTTTGTGTTTACCTGTTTTATAGACACCAGAGTCAGAAAACGCTGAAGCACCAGTTCTTGACTTAACACAAGGTTCAGTGTTTCCATTGAGACAACTTATTTAATAAAACAGTACAGTACTTACAGTTTGGTTGCTATATCAAAGTGGTTTAAAGGGTTTAAAAAATAGATAGCATACATTAATACTCATGTTTCTTATTTCAAATCGTTTTATTAGCATCAGTTTATGATCCTGGGTGTGTTTTATTTCAGATTAACTTTAAAATACATAAAGATCTGAGCCGGTCTGGTAAAACTGTACGGACATATGAGAGAGGGAAGTTCGGGAACCATTGCAGTTTTGGGCCTTAGTTTTTGTTTGCAACTTTAACAAGTGCTGGAAAGTTCAGGAACTATGGAAATAAACTCCTGTAGATAAAGTGGTTGGTTTTAACATTATAGAATGTGTTTTATTGTGTTTAGTAAGAAATAACTGTTTTTTTAATACTTTTTTAATACTTGTGTTTTTTAGGAAGCGGCTCTGTGCGAAGTCTTAACACGGGGGTTGGAGAGCTGTTTGGAAACGCACGGTTCTGGCACGGCAAAGACTACTGCAACTTTGTGCACAAGGACTGGATTCAACTAGACAAACCTTTTGATGGTAAGAACACATCTGAGTGGATGCAGACCTGCAGTCCATATCTCCAGCCTTACGTTCCCCTTTCTGCGCTTCCAGATTTTATAGACAGGCATACAACTCCCAGAATGCCTTGGCACGACATCGCCTCAGTGGTTCATGGGAAGGCAGCTCGGGATGTGGCCCGACACTTCATCCAGCGCTGGAATTTCACCAAAGTAAGAAGTCTTAGTCATTCTGCTTTTGTTAAAGACAAAAAAATGGTCCCATTAAAAGGAAATCGTGAGTTTAATCCCAACATTGGCTCTGTAATTAATGTTCCAGTGAAGAGGATAGACAGCACAAGCTGAACAAGTGAGTGTGTAGCTGCTGGAAAGACGGGGAGGCTGAGATCAGATGATGGAGCTGGGGAAATATGATTAGGAAAAAAACTTGAATGATGAGACAGAAGTGAGGGTGAACTGTGTGCAAGAATCTGGTATGTATAGAGAGTATAGATAAAGAGCTGCACCTGCAAATTAGGCAGACAGGAGAGATGTGTCTGTGCAGCAGCTGACTCAGTGACACTTTCAGGTCTTGTGTTGCCACATTGATTTGCATGAAGAGCTGATTATCACCTGCATAGTGTTGAAGGGTTTGTGTTTTAAGTTATCAGGGTTCAATCACTTTATCCAGGAGAGATAAGTTTAACATGTTGGAAGAAGTTATTGTATTATTAGAGTCCATATAGATGCAACCTCATCACTGAAAGCAGCAAAATAGGGCGGAAGTAGAAGATTACTGTGGAAATATTTTGCATGTGAGATAAAAGGTGAACTCTTCAGTCAAGTCATTTTGATTTGCCGCGTCATGGCTGTTCTCATTACTCTTTTAATGTGCCGAGCAGCTCGTGAAGCCAAAGTACCGCTCGCTGTCGTATCCATACCTGCTGCCCAAGTCTCACACCACCGCCGGAGAGCAGCCATACCAAGTCCCCAACTGTATCAACGCAAAAGTACAGGTTAGTTTTCATTTCTTTAATGTTTGTTTTCTGTTGGTGGTTTTACTTGTTAAGTTAGAATTGGTTGCATTTCATGTAATTTTATTTTAAACACAAAATTAAATTAAAAAAAAGAATCACCAATAAGAAATCCATTCTTGCGCTGATGGTTATGGTATATTGTTTTCACTTTGCACTAAATCAAGGCCAAAAACATTCACAAGTAGTACAATATTGATTCATTTCACGTGAGTAAAATATCAAAGTAGGAGGTAGAAACCTTTTGAAAATTATACAAAAAATATTTTAACAGCTGAGATCAAACCATGATATCAAATCTATTATCAACATAATATCTATTTTTTTGTCATTTGATATCACAATCATCATCAACACTTGTGTGTCATGAATTACTCAGATTTTTTTGTATATTAACTGCCAGAGAAGTATTATGTAAGTATTGGTACATGGAACATATACTGTATACATGCCATTGGCCTAATATCTCTGGATCATAAATAACATGAAGATTTTTTTCTCCTTTCTGATGCAACAGCTGTATGAGTCCGTTTAACCTGTCAAACAGGGTTTGCGTTGTGGTAGGATAAGATATACAGAAAGTGTGAGAAACACATCTATGTTCACCTGACTGTTGCATTTAATCTGACATTTATCCCAGGTGTTACCACCATGTTTCTATGAATCTAAATGACCTCATTCATCTCAGTGAAATATTTGAAGAAGAGACCTGAGTTTGCATTACATCATCCTTATTATGGTTACCCAGCTCACCAGGGATATTTCAGAAAGGAGTTAATTCTCAAACTCAGATTATTATAAAATGATTAAGATCACTCTTTAAATGTAAATATTGAAAAATCAAAAGTTATTTTCAATTCAAACGAAGTGAAATCATTCTTTTATTTTCTCCTCAGTTAATTAAAGAGTTGCTTAGGGATGAAAGAAACTGCTAAGTTCAGGGCTGATGTCAAACTTTTAAGCCACCTACAGTAGAGCCACCCTGCTTCAGCTGGATTCCTCAGAATTTAACTGCATTAGTTGCTGATGATGAACAGTTTCCTCGGAAAGTTTGGAGTTTAAAAAGTTTTGACTTTAGTCGTGTTTTTATTTTTTTCCTTTATGACCCTACATCATGTTAGAGTTGTTTACATTTGGGTGAATTTGTCCTTTATGTTAGATTTCATTTTGAGATAAAAGTTACATCCTGTCTCCCCTCAGATCCTGCGCTCTGCCTCTGATTGGTCCGCTGGCATCAAATACCACGAGGAGTCCATCCACAATGCCTATGTCCACACCATCCAAACCAGCCAGCACTTCATCTACATAGAGGTATCTGTCCTCACAGATGGAAGGACGTGGTCTTCATGTCTTTTTGATGACACCTCACCTAAAATTGTATATGACGTTTTTATAGTTTTCCCTGTAAATATGCAGCACTGATGGGTGTGGACAGCTTCTTTGCTTCTGTAATTACTTGAGCTGGTTCAGCCTGTTGGGAAATTTTGTGATCTAGTTGTCACTTAGGTGACAGACAAGTGACTCATATTAATGAGGGAACACCTAAAAACACTGTGACCCGTTTAAATTTTGATGAATGCAAGCCAAGTTTTTGCTTTGTCTGCCTGCTTGGCATCCACACGGGGTTGGGATTAACTACTGGTTTAAAGTTTGCTTTCCATTTTAACGCTGGACTATTTATAGTGCTTGATTTATTTGATTAATCTTAAGTTTTGATTAAAAAAGTGTTTGGTCTGTGGCACAGGAGAGAAAATGTAAAAAATAAGCAAATCTTTTCAAATGAACCCATGAGTCATGAGAGGCTGCTGGAGACAAGAGTCCCGGTTTAGTGCCATAAAATCTGTCTTTAAGGATTTAGATAAATAGTGCTTTTAATCCTTTTAGCATTTCTGCTCAACATCTGAAACAGGTGAATTTATATTCATCTTAAATCTCACTTGAGGTAATGGGGAGCTTCAGCGTCATTTACATTGCTGTCCCTCTTCCTCATACAGTGTTTTCTTTCAGTGCAACCAAATTTGTTTTAAAGTGGTCTTACGAAGTAGCTCTCCAGGCTTTCTGAAGGCCTAACCAAGTTTTTCCTGGGCCATTGGCTGCTCAGTCTAGTCTTTATTCCAGACCATTCTCATAGGATTATATTCGGTTTCTGATTTAACCTTGTTAGATGTCTATGAAAAACACCAAAAATAATACAGTTTGACCAACATGAAGTTGTATTCTTGCTCCATTACAAATGGAGGATGAAAAAAAGATAAACAATAACATTACGGCTCATCTTCATATTTGATTGTTTATATATGAAATGCCAACAGTGTCCTATGTGTGTTATTTGCAGTTTAATGAACCTGAACTCTCTATTTATTCCTATCAATGCTGCAAACTGTGTTTCCACTGTAATGCAATCCTATATTATAATATATTATGATATATTAGTATAGAAAACACCGAAACCAAAATGGATCATTTTTTACTAAAAGGCAGTAGTAATGTATGATTTTACTTCAAATGAGACATTCTGACAGCTGAAGGCTCATAATAGCTGGTACAGTGTACAGACTGGGTATCATGAACAGACTCACTGTGCGGGTTGTGCAGGTGATGTGAGAGCAGGATGTATGAAAGTTTCAGATCATTTATCAGGTTTTTTTTTCAATTTTCAGAATCAGTTCTTCATCAGCTGTGCAGACAACAGACACGTTTTCAACAAGATAGGAGACGCTATTGCAGAGCGCATCATCAAAGCTTACAGGTAAAACACTCACACACAAAGAAAAAGCTTAAGCATCACACAAACTGCAAACCAGTGTGTGGCTGCTGTGTTTGGGATCATGATGAAACCATTTATCAGAAACATATATTATGTCTGTGTTGATGATATTACACAGATTTCATTGGAATAGGTTCCTCTTAGATAGATTTACTTCCCTCTGCTGTTTCGCTGTCATGTCCTGCAGAAACTACACTGACAGATACACAGTGGCAGACACACAAACACAAAAACCAGCTTCATTTGTCCTTGGATCTTCAGTGCAACAGTCCAGCCTTTATAAATATTCACCATTTTTAGCTGGGAGAAAGCCGACAGTACTGGATCAAACAGGTGTTGTAATAGTGGGGATGTTTTCATTAGTACTAACTAAGCATGCACACACAGCCTACCGGGTTGCAGCATCTTCTGCTGGCTACTTCCAGTAGGAATAATGTCAATTGAGACAATTTCTGTTCTTACAGGTTAAATGTATAATTAAATTCAACATTTTAGCAATCTCATTCTCTAGGCTGCTGGAAGGAATGATCTTCAGTGAGAGGCTTGTTAAGGTCCGATGCAAGAAGCTTAAAGTTCTATGTCTCTTGTGCAGATCTTCTCGTTAACAGTGACATGTCCAGGATGACACCAACGCTGGTTCACCAGCACTGCAATTCCACCTCCCTTCAACTTCCTGCTGAGTTGTTTATTGCTGTCTGCACGGACCGTCTTGAAGCTGTGTACAGACGCATTACAGTCTGTGATGTGTTGATGCAGGCATGTCTCGGTGAAGCACATAATGCTGCACTCTGTATTCCTTGTTAGCACCCGGAGCTCGTCCATTTTGTTAGCGAGCAATCTCACAATCCCTGTCACAAAAGCTGGAAGAAACGGCTTAAATCTCCACTGTTTTTCTCTCTGCTGCACTCCTGCTCTGGATCCTCTACTCTTTCTTTTCAACACCTTTGGGATTTGAAGTGTTATTTCACTGATAATATTGAGTTCGGAGAGCATTGTCAGTTGATTCCAGTGGTAAACAAGTTTTGTTGCCATGGAGACACAGCATAACAAGTCTTGAAAAAGAATAAAGATATACAAAAAATCTCCCGTGCAGCACAGCCTTTTGACCAGCATGAAAAATCCTCCTGGACAAACCAAAACTGAAGCCAATGTCTCAAAAAAGACGGCTACTATACAAAAATCACAAGAGCTAAGGCTAAGACAGAGCGCTACAGATTTTCTGCCACTTAGCGGCACATTGTAGAATGTTAATAATGTACGCATTTTAGGAAAAGTGCAAAGCATAAAGCATAGCTGAATGTTGCAATGCATCAGAACTAAGTCAGCAAAGAGGGTCTCTCCTGGTATTAAAATTTAGAAAAACTGGAACAGGTGGGCATATATCACCGCTGCACCAGCTTTTCAATGACAAACTCTCTCTAAGCATGTAAGAAACACAGGGACACATGCATTTCCCAGGTTCCCAGGAGTTTTCTTGTTCTTTTGTTTTTTTAGGGAAGGTAAGAAGTACCGTGTTTATGTGGTGACGCCTCTGCTGCCGGGCTTTGAAGGGGACATCAACACTGGAGGAGGCAGCGCCATCCAGGCTGTCATGCACTTCAATTACAGGTGTGTTTGCACGAGTGCAATGTGATGAGAGCACTTCCTCATGCTGTGTGAGCTTATCTGAGGAAAGGAGGCGGTATTACCATCACACTCTGAGCTTACAGCTTGCAGCCCCTCTCATTCATACACACAGGCACGTAATGGTTAGAAATATGGATCTGCTGCTCATCCTCCTCTTTCTCTTTGTCCCTGCAGGACCATGAACAGAGGGGATCACTCCATTATCTCCCAGCTGAGGAGAGAAAGTAAGTCGGAGCCAAAGGCAAAACACGGGGCATATCCGCTCGAACAGTTTGCACCGTTTGAATGAACTGTTGGAACTTGCCGCTGTATGATGACAGAAGGGAAAACCCAAACCTGCAACAGATTTACATTTATACAAACCGGTTGCAAATATTTCTCTTTCCTGTTTTAGACTGAAATGCTATTTTCTAATGTTAAAGTTTAAATCATTGCTTGCTTTTATGTCAAAGTTTCATGCTGTCTGGCGTCCATGGGAGAGTTGCTTCCTGACAGTATTAGATCCAGGCTCAGCACAGAGGCACATAAGAGCGTCCCAGACTTTACATCAGACTGCTATAAACCTATTTTTTCCTGCTAACTTTTACTCTTGGTTGAGCAGGATATGTTAGATTAACCAGCACATATCACTTTTTTATGTTTTTTTGTTTCATGCTTTTTTGTTTACTTTAGTTCAAATGTATAAATGCCCATTTAGAAATGAAAAGTCTGTCATTTGGAATTTGTGCAAAGTTGTTTTACCATAAATAACCTGAAAACTGAGTTCCTTCTAAACACGTGGGGAGCAAAACACTGTAAAGCAAAGCCATGAGTGTAAGTTGTAGTCTTTGTTTCCAGTGGGAGACCATTGGATAAACTACATCTCCATCGCCGGTCTGAGGACGCACGCTGATCTGGAGGGGAAGCTGGTCACCGAGCTCATCTACGTGCACAGCAAGATGCTCATCGCCGACGACAGAACCGTCATTATCGGTAAAAACCTCCCTCTAACCAGATGTGACCGACTGAGCTCCAGCAGCTGGAATATGTACTGAAATATTCCCCCGACACTGGACTCGGCCTAGTCTGATTATAACTTAGAAATGGATAAAAGAAGAATATGATCAATTAGTTCAAATGTGATCAAACACTGAATCTTCTTGGAATCTTAAAGACTGCATTTAACATCATTAGAATATAGCAAAGGACTAAATTCAAGGATCTTAGCCCTTCATTCTGCTACTTCAAAGTCTCTTTCTGTCTATCCTTTTAACCCATAATCCTTATTATCCATCAAAGCTGTGTCGGCGCTGGCATATTTTGCATTTAAAGTGTAACCAACAGCTTTAGTGACTGTAGGAACACGAACCAGAAGTTAACTTTTAGATAAATGTATTTATACGTGCACCAAGATAAACGGAGATCTGCACACTTTATAAAACAGCATCGGGCAGCGGAGAGAAGCTGCAACCTGTTTAAGGATAATAAATATGGATCCAAGCAGAAGACTGAAAAGATAAATTCCCCGGAACTTGACAAATTACAGCCTTCTTGTTGAGTCTGAAAAATGGTCCATCAAAGAGAATTTAATCAGTGCCAGTGTGTAATTCAGCCGTCTGCTGCTGAGATAGAAGGGCTGGAGGGCTTAGAGTACAATATAGTACGCCACCACACATTGATGTGTAATAAAACTAGACGGTGATTTGCTTCTGGAGTATTAAACAGGACATTAAACACAACCTGATGACCAAGAATCAGTTGGCAAGTTATTAGTTTTACGACATAGGCCCTGATTTATTAACGCTTTGCGTGTACTAAAACAGGTGCAGACGGGTTTGCCCACACTAAAATCGGTCCCAGCTCATCTATCAAAGCCGCTAACAAAGAATTGCACCTGTTATCCTGGCAAAATAGTGCCACTCTCCACTTTGCATTTCTGCAGCTACTGCATATGCATTATGGGCGTTCCGGCCAGAAAGTGCACATTAGTGGGAGGAGACTATGCAAACAAATCGGATTTGCGCAGTAGTGTGATCCATGTAGCCTGCAAATAGTTTGCGGTGATTATGTTTGCTCTAAAAATAGCGTGTCTGAAAAGCAGGTACTAATTGGCACAACAGTATACGCACAATGGCTGCAGTAATAATTTTAAGGAGGAGGCACAGACAACATGAAAGGCGACTGAGAGAAAGAATGTAAAGAATGTAAAGGAACTTAATATTCTATTGAATGAAGAGCTGGAATTGGTTACACAATGGATTACTGACAATAAATTAGTATTGAATACAGGTAAGACAAAAAGTATGGTAATTGGAT
>JAVQJG010168486.1:0-44286 GCA_036024015.1 Craterocephalus amniculus
GTGTGTGTGTGTGAGAGAGAGAGAGACTGGTATGCCAGGGCAGACATGTCAGACAGGGTGTTAACAGCACTGTCAGTGACCATGAGATTGCAACCTCACCAAGTACTGGTTGGCACAACTAATGAGTAAATGTGAAAAGTGGGAAAGTTTGGTTTTGCAACAATAGAACAGGCCAGCTCTGCTGTGTTTCCTCATCTTTTTTTAATTTTGATTAATTATGAAATTGGTTTTATGACAATGAGAGTATTCAATTTAATGGAGTGACTGGGTCTGTTTGCAAAGTGGATGATTTCAAGGTTATGCTTTAGACCACTGGTTCCTACACTTTTTGAGCTACGACCCCAAAGATAATGACAATTATTAATTATATATCAGGTCATCCTATAAGGCTTACAAAAAGTCTTCATAAATAAGAAAGATTAATGTGGATTTATGCATTAATGTATTAAAGAATTAAGGTGTTTAATTTAGATTGATCTATTCGTTAATGGTTTAATTTTGACCGCCATGATAAAAATCTCAAATTAATTGGATAAATATAGGTTTACATGTTTTTAGCAATTATCTGGTTACCCCTTGAAATGATCTCATGACCCACATGCGGGTCCTGACCCGCAGTTTGGGAACCACTGCTTTAGAAAAAGGTATGTTAGAATATACTCAGTTTATATATTCAGTATATTTCTAGTGCAACGATACCAAAACCCTGAAAGTGAATATTTAAGATTGTGTTGTAGTCAAAACTCTCCAGTGGTTTAACTAATGCTCACCTGTGCATGGACCCTACAACAATATCATTGACATCATCCCTGCAATTAATGACAATGAACTGATAATCAAATAGATTTTGTAAAGCTCTGGTCCACCCCATACAGATAAGTTTGAAAGAATATGGGCTAGTTTTCATGATACTTGTCCTTTCTGTCATGTCAAAGCACAGAGCTGCTATCTACATGCACCACACCCAGTGGATGCACCAGAGCCAATCAAAAGGCGCCGTGCGGAAAGTTCTCCTTTTATGGAGAGGGGCTGAAGCGCGAGCGCTGATAAAATCCTGCAATTCATTGGATTTCATTGCAGTCAAGCTCAGACACTAATCCTAACCGGAGTGTAACGCTCAGTCACTAGCCGTCTAACCCGACAAACCCTCTTCACACAGGTAAGACGTTAAACATGGACCAAATGCTTTTCTTGACCATTTCATTGCTAGTTTTAATGTCTGTTTGATTCCGCTTGCCACCATTTAAACGTCGTCTGAGACTTGGTACTAACTTGTGGGGACCGTAAAATGCTTTTAAACCAGTGCTCTGCGAGAGGGTGTGACTTGTTTTATGTTTAATATTAATTGTATATTTGTTGCATTTACTTCGGACTAGTCCTGCAGCGTAATGTTATCATTTCTGTCTTAAATCAGACTACGTTAAAAGGCTGACCTTTTCGCTTACATGTAAGCATGTGCTTTGGCAACGTCCCTGCTCCTGCCGTATCGGATTTCTTCCAAATGGCAGATTGGAAGGATTAAAATTAAAACCATTTTTAAATTGGTTAAAATATTGCGCCTATTTTTTTTTTTTTTTTTTTTTTTTACCTGTGAATTTGTAGCTTCACCGCAGTGAACTTGTATCTAGAAACTGCAATTTAACTTTTTATATAATTCCCTTCTGGCGGTCAAGATATGACAGTTGATTTTAGCTGGGGGGAAAATCATTTGTAGAGATTTTTATTTTTCCTTATCTCTTTGACGTGCCTGCTTTAATTCATTCATGAAGATTCCGGTGACGGGAGTGGTCGGCTGTGGGTGTCATTTGAGGTTGAACGGCTTCCGGGCCGGTCTACCACTGTCTCGCACTGCTTTGCCTTATATGGCCATGGTCGGACCAGGCGAGAAACCGCCTTTTGTTTCTCAGCTCTGGATTTGTTAGGATCCTGCGCCACTGCGACGTCCAGCGCCATGCCTCTATAATGACATGGCTCTAACTTATTGACTTACAGCTGCAAAGCGGTGTGACTGAGCATCGGGTTTTCAACATTTTCCGTTTATTTCCTAATTCTTTCAGAAAATGGAAGACGAAATCGCCGCCCTCGTTGTTGACAACGGATCCGGTATGTGCAAAGCTGGCTTTGCAGGAGATGATGCCCCACGTGCTGTCTTCCCATCCATTGTTGGCCGCCCCAGGCATCAGGTACACTTTCTATTCCTTCTTTCTTCTTCCCCTCAATTTTTTCCTATTTACAATTGTTCTAAATCTTGTGTGGTTTTTAACTGAATTTCTGTCTCCCTAGGGTGTGATGGTTGGCATGGGCCAGAAAGACAGCTATGTTGGTGATGAAGCACAGAGCAAAAGAGGAATCTTGACTCTGAAGTACCCCATTGAGCATGGCATTGTGACCAACTGGGATGACATGGAGAAGATCTGGCATCACACTTTCTACAATGAGCTGAGAGTTGCCCCTGAAGAGCACCCAGTCCTGTTGACAGAAGCCCCCCTGAACCCCAAGGCCAACAGGGAAAAGATGACACAGGTAAAATTGCTGACACCTTAAATCCTTAAAAGGCTAATCTGGTTTGGCTCACTTGCAGGGCCCAACTTGACTTTGTAAGCCTTTGTTAGCTTAAGCTATCATTTCTTCCTGCTCCCTCAGCCTCCAGATTTCTTCTGCCCTGCACTGATCTTTCCATCTCTGGATACTTCAGGTTTCTGTCTACCTGCACTGCATCAGGAATGATTAGTTGCAGCATGGTCACTGAAGTTCCTGTTTTAAATTAAAGTAGATGGCCAGCATCTAACTAGCTTGGTGCCTGCATGATTGAACAAATAACTGATTTAAATATTTTATACTCTAAACAGGCCAGTGTTGACTTACTAACCTAATAGTTACCCGAAAGCTACTTTGTCATTCAGGTACTCATCTTGTCATCTATTCCAGATCATGTTTGAGACCTTCAACACACCAGCCATGTACGTGGCCATCCAGGCTGTGCTGTCCCTGTACGCTTCTGGTCGTACCACTGGTATTGTCATGGACTCCGGAGATGGTGTCACCCACACTGTGCCCATCTATGAAGGCTACGCTCTGCCCCACGCCATCCTCAGGTTGGACCTGGCTGGCAGGGACCTCACAGACTACCTCATGAAAATCCTGACTGAGAGGGGTTACAGCTTCACTACCACTGGTGAGACTAGTGCAGTTTTAATCTGTCTAAAATGCTCTGACACTGGTGGGAATGAGTAAACTAACAGTGATCCTCTTGTCCTTCAGCTGAGCGTGAAATTGTGCGTGACATCAAGGAGAAGCTGTGTTATGTTGCACTGGACTTTGAGCAAGAAATGGGAACCGCTGCCTCCTCCTCCTCACTGGAGAAGAGCTACGAATTGCCCGACGGACAGGTCATCACCATTGGAAATGAGAGGTTCCGTTGCCCCGAGGCCCTCTTCCAGCCTTCTTTCCTTGGTGTGTAACATGTGGTTAAGCCACTTCAGTTTGGTCATTTCTTTATAAAATAACTAACAGTGACTAACTAAAATACACTTGTGCTCACAGGTATGGAGTCTTGCGGTATCCATGAAACCACCTTCAACAGCATCATGAAGTGTGACGTGGACATCCGTAAGGACCTGTATGCCAACACTGTGCTGTCTGGAGGTACCACCATGTACCCTGGCATTGCTGACCGCATGCAAAAGGAGATCACTGCTCTGGCACCCACCACCATGAAGATCAAGGTAAACAATTTCCTTAAATTGTTGACTTCCACAATGTATTCTGTATTGCTAGTGAACTTGCAAATGTGGCTGAAATTCTTTACTAACTTAATTTCTGCTTCTTTCAGATCATTGCTCCCCCAGAGAGGAAGTACTCTGTCTGGATCGGAGGCTCCATCCTTGCTTCCCTGTCCACCTTCCAGCAGATGTGGATCAGCAAGCAGGAGTATGATGAATCCGGCCCCAGCATCGTCCACAGGAAATGCTTCTAAAGAGACTCTGTCCCTTCCCCACTACTCCCAAAAAACACTGCTCCAAGCCCAAACAGGCTCTGCATACATACTTGCACCAACTCACTGTGTGCTGAGCCAACACCTCTTCCCATTCTGTCATCACTCTGGCTATGGCACCATGCCCCCCTGATGGGGAGAAACTCTGCAGGAAATACAGAGCATCCAGGCGGTGTGAATGTGTGAGGAACATGATGTTCATTGTCGTGTTTTTGT
Source organism: Craterocephalus amniculus (assembly GCA_036024015.1). Lineage (NCBI taxonomy): Eukaryota > Metazoa > Chordata > Actinopteri > Atheriniformes > Atherinidae > Craterocephalus > Craterocephalus amniculus. Next base: position 4,211 of record JAVQJG010168486.1, read on the forward strand.
GTAGGTCATTCCAAATGTGTTTGTTCACCACCTTATTTGCCTCTATGAAGGTTTATTCTCTGGTGGGCCCGCTGCCCAACAGACCTGTAGTAATGCTTGATATGTAAATTATGTAATCTGAACTTGTTTTGTTTTTGTACTTTCAGCCTTAAACAATACTCAGTCCAGTTATGTCGTCATGCAAAAGACAAGGCTTCTTCCTTGTGTTGAGGTGTAATGAAGGTTGTGCATGAGGGTTCAAGCCTCTGGTGTACACAAAGCCAATAAAGTGCACATGTCTGAGATTCCTGTCTACTTGTGTTTGTCTTTGTCCAATTCGAATGGCTATATCAAGACTTAAATGCAAGATGTTGGTGAAGCAGCTTTATGGTGAAACATTTAGCCTTAATTTTTTTTTACTCAACTTGCAGAGCTACAGATGCTCAACATCTAGGTGAACTCTATGAAGGACAAGGATGAGTCATTATATACTTGATGTAGGACCTCTGCATATTGTGCAATGGTAAAACAAACTTGAGATGCAAGAATAAAGTAAAAGCTGATGTTTGATTTACCAGAACCTAAAAAGCTAATGTCAGTCTTGGTTTTGTAAATGTGACTAGTTTGGACAGGGCGCCAAACAAGTTTTCACCAAAGCAGCATAGACCTTCATACATGGTTAATACTTAAAGTTTAAAAGTCAAAAGACTCACCTGCAATGGTTAGTACATTTTTGGGTACAAATGCCAAAGTTGAAAATCCTGTTTGTAGTACTGTGACCCCATTTCCATATCTTTATCAATTCACTCTTTAAATTAAGGCTGACTATAGTCCTGTACCATGTAATGAAAATTAAAAAGGGGCATTGGGGGGGGGTACTGTATGTGACAAACTATATTCCACTAACAGTCATAACTGCTCTGGGCTGAAGGCCAATGAATGTTTTTAAATAAAATTTAAAAAGCCTGACCTTGGAGTGCTTTGGAACTGCTAATGTAGAATCTGAAAATATCAGCCCACAAAGTGGTGGCTTTAGAAATGTAACCAGGTTGATTAAGTAGGAATTGGCTTTTCATTTGGCAAAGGCCACTTGAATTCCAGATAATCAAGTCATTCTTATTGACAAGCCAAAAACAAAATGTTATCCCTTGGTCTTGGCAATAAAATGCTACATTTTAGGAGTTTTTTCCCCATTTCTTTGCATCCACTGTAGTAGTCAGCAGAAAATTAACAAGTTCATGTATATACTTAATTTTTGGAGTAATAGGTTGACATACACTCATACAACAGTTTTAACATTGTGCACATCAACTGTTTTTAGGAGCGTTAGTTACACAGACCATAATACAATGGCTCCCCCTGCTGACGGAATGTCAGCCAGCTTTAAACACTAGTTCCCCGTGTTTTGTGAACATCACTCCCACGTTACATTTTGTTTTTTAAAAAAGAGGGACAAGACTAAGAAATGACCTCTATAGGCGAATACTCTTTCAGTGGTTTAACATTTTGAACAAGACGAAAGCAGAACAAGTTAAAGCGTAGCAAAACCAAATGTTGCCTCTTTATGTCAGTGTCATACACGTTAACTCTTAAAAATAAAAACAAAGCAGAAAATATTCACCGTGTGAAAAAAGTAAAATGTAAATTAATATTATCATCCAAGCTTAAGCTTAACGCAGTAAGTTCATCTAAACAAGTCTTTTCCATTTATCATTATAATAAATTTTAATACATTTTGCAGTGCCTAAAAACTCTGTTACAAATGGTTCTTTACAACAAAGTTCTTCTCCACTAGGCTGTTATAATCAAAGTTTTTAATTAAACAAACTTACAACATGATTTATAAAATATTATTTTCCTCCATCGGAAGCTGTTATTCCGTCCTTGAAATACGTCCGACTTGTGCAGCAGCATATATAATCCGGGTAGGTGCCAACCTTCTGCGTTTCGGGGTAAAGCGAGTTTTATGGGTTCATGAAATGAGTAAATAATCATTTAATATTCTCTTCAACAATTCTGTGCATTTGTGCGAGGTTTTTAGGTGTTATGGAAGGACAGATAAAACAGGTAAGTGCTCCGGAAAACCTCCCCAACACGTTTATTGTAGCGGTATCTCAGAGCAGAACAACTGACACAACGTTCGCTAATTTAATAGCTTCCAGGCCTAATTTAGTTTTGGTAACTTTTTCAACTAACTTTCATTAACACAGATATGAAGAATAATAGAAAAATATTTTAATGTCCTCATTTTTATTTATTTAAAAGCTTCCCCAAGTTAACGTGCTCAGAACCTGACATACAATACATATTTTATGTTGTGTCATTATATGAGTCCTTGTATGGGTAAGAAATGTCCTTAATATTTTTCCCCTTAACTTGAAAGTTGTAAAATGAAGTAATTACTTGGTATGAATACATAAACAAGAACATCGAGAGAGCCTATACATTTCCAAGACAAATATTGTCATTTGCATCTTAATTAAAGGGATCCTAACCCTCCCCCAAAATTTCCCTACCTTGTTTCTTAAAATTTGACTCACAAATTTCTTTTGTATATTGTCAAATATTATCTATCCCAACCCTTGGTCTTGATCTAAAGGAACAAAATATTCTACATATTCTTAATTATGTGAAAATGTCATAAAATGATGAACTCAAAGTACCTAACTCTGAGAGGGCTGTCGTCTATCTCAGGCTGTATCTGACGAGGACACAATGTCTTCCACCTCTGTTGGAATGTCAGATTTATCTGATGAGATCCTGCTGTGTATCCTACGCCATGTCCCGGTTTGTGACCTGCTGGTGAATGTGGCAAATGTATGCCAAAAGTTGCACACATTATGCCGAGACAAGACCCTGCTCACAAACGTCAGATTGTCTGAAGAATATAAGGTAAGACAGCAGGAAAATAAGTTAAATAAAGTTAACTTATATAAATAAATAAGAATAAAGTAAGAAATAATAAATAAAAATGTCTAAATTGGTTTTGTGTATGTGCAAGCAGTGTTAATATTTCAAAATAAAATGGAGAACTAGTGGTAATTTAACTTTTTAAAGCACAATACGATAGAGACTGTAATCATTCTGATGTCTTGATGGATGAAAAATTTAAATGAATATTTTTCTTCCCTCCAGGCTGACGATCAGTTGGTCCGCCACGTACTGAAGCAGCTAGCCAGTCATGTGCAATCTCTCAGCCTGAACGGCTGCTACTGGCTGTCCGGTTCTGCCTTGGAGCATCTTGCACGCTGCAAAGGAGTGACGCACCTGGATGTGACCGGCTGTCGCCTCAGCTCCCTTTGCCTCTCACGCCTCCTCGCCTCCCTCTCTTCACTCAGATCCCTTGCTTTTGATGTTAGGCCATGCTTCAACTCTGCTCTGCTTAGTTCAGAGGCAGTGGATTCGCTGAGCCGCCTGACGGAGCTCAGACAGACCCTCTTCACGCCGAGTTATGGTGTGGTGCCATGCTGTGCCCAACTTCGCAAGTGAGAATCAGTAGGCTTACACTGATGGCTGTTTATAGGATTACCTCCTATTTACCACACAGGGAACTCACATTTGTCCTTTTTTGTGTAATTACTACATTACCACCTGTGGCATTTTTATTTTTTGTAATTTTTAATCGCTTTTTAAACAACAGAGGGCATGACTTATCAACAGAGAGGCTCCTCGCAAACTAAACAATATGTTATGGTTTAATGACAAAGCGTGTCTGTGGAAGTTGACAACCTCAGGGTATCAACAACAAGCTTCAGAGAATTAGTGTCTATTTCCAGCATGTTTTAATGAGAAGGACCAATGGTTACATGTTACGCTCAGGAAAGGGGAAAAGCAGCATCAGTTTCAGAAAACTTTATTTACCCCATCCAGGCAATTAATTTCCAGCCAACCACAGACACCAGTTAACATTCAAGGTGCAATGTGTCAGACATGAATCAGTACTCGGTACAAATGAGGTTGTTGGACATAAAAATGGATAAGCCGTGATATTGGTCCTCTAAAGTTCGGAAAAAAATGTTGACCCAAGGAGCTGTTTATTTGTTTGGCTTTAGTCTTCTTATGTCTGTTATTACTGTAACTACTCAGGGAAATAAATGTTTAAGATTAGAGATGTAACGATTCACTCAAGCCACGATTCGATTCTCGATTTAAATTTCTCTATTTTGATTTTTAATAATTTTTTTTCCAACAAAATTAATTTTAGTCATTTTATGGCCAAATAAATGGTCTTTTTCTTATATTTACATTTTTCTCCCTTGTTTAAAACTGTGACCTTATATTGCCTGTTGTGCTAACAAAACTTAACACTGAACAAATAATTATTATAGATATGGAAAAGATTACAAATCTTTTCATGAACAAAAGAAGTTTTATTTGTTTTGAATGTCATTTGCATTGATGCAATGCATGCAAATCGATATTCCTTTTTTCTACAGTGATTGCCAATTAAACCAGGCTAAATTGATTTTAAATCCATTTTCGGAGTATTATTTCTTCCCTAGTTAAGATCAGGGAATGATATTGCAATACATCCACCAAAAAAGTAAATTTGGATTATTTAGCGATGATACTTGAACACTACAGCCCCTCAGATCTGTGTGTTTGCTCTTGCTGAGGAAAAACTATGTTTCTGCTGAGTGTTATGTAAATGTGTCTTTGTGCTGCAGGCTGATGTTGCAGTTTGACATCCCAGATGTGACCAGAGAAGGTGTCGGTGTTTGCTGCCAGTTAATGGTTGGCCAGAGCAGCGTGCCGCATTATGAACAACTGGAGGAGTTCACTGCCAGGCTGGCTCCAGGAGAGGCGAGTTTGCCAGCACTAATCCAAACCAAACCCATTTGCACCTGCAGCTTAGACTCTAACGTGTGTCTGTGTTTTTATGGCAACAGGTAAACCAGACGTTGCTCCTTCTCTACCTGGCAGTGTTCAGCGTTCACATTCCAAAGCATCTGAGGGTTTTCCTCGTGTCAATTCCTGGTCCCAACCCGGCTCACTGGCCCGCCGCCCCCTCCCTGGCTCAGAGCTTGGGTCAGCGGGGAGACCTAGTGGCCCTCCAGCTCCCTCGGTCCTGGCTGGATTCTTTGTCCTTAAAGCGAGCTTTGGAGGGAAACAGCCCCAAGCACCTCAGCTTCAGCCGCTGTCCCGCGCTCTGGCCTCAGGTTTTCCAGTCGCTGCTGAACGGAGGAATCCAGGATACCACGCAGCTGATCAGCCTAAACCTAAGTGGGCTTAACCACGTTCCTTACTCGGAGTGCAGGAGTGTGGAGGATCAGCTGGTTGCCACGACAATGAGCAAGTTGGCAGTGACCTGTCCCAACATGAAGCACCTGAACCTGATGCACACCCATTATCATCACGAACACTCGGCAGGGCTGGATGGAGAGACACATCTGTGTGCCAGCTTGGGGAAATTTAAACATCTGCGTGCTCTCACTCTGCCGGCCTGCACTTTGTCCGATGGTTTGAATAGAAATCACAACACGACCCGTAATACGGCTCTGTCTCCATTGTTCCAGGGGTTAAAGAAAGCTCCACGCGTGGGCCTCCAGAACTATAAACCTGACCCAGACCCCTCTCTGCCAGGGGACAGCACCTCAGGACTGGCTCTGCTCGTAGCTGGCTGTCCTTTTTTAGAGACCTTTGAGCTCATCGGTCCAGGTTTTGCCTCAGCGCTGCCTCGGCTGGAACCTTGCACCCGTGCCAGTGTGGAGCCCCGTGGCATGTGCGCCTGGGCTCTGGGAGTTGGCGATGCACACTTAGCAGCGCTGGAGGCTTTTACTCGATTGCGTTGTGTGACTTTGGCAGGACTTCCTGGAGTTCTTAGAGGAACGGGATTGGCCCAGATGGGTAGACAGTGCAGAGACCTACGAGTGTTGTCCCTCGCCAATCTGGGATCGCTGAAAGCTATGAACTACACCGCTGCTTTGCTGGACACATTGAAGCAGTGCACACAGCTGCAGGAACTCAGGTTGTAAAATATATACATTATAACATAATATATATAAACATAATATATTCCCCATTTATATCTCTCCCTTCTTTCCATCCCAAAATTTATTGGCTTAACTTAGTGTTTCATAGGGATGCTGAGAACCATTAATTGATCATTTTTCTGAGAAGCTGAATTTTCCTCTGAATCAACAGGTTCTTTTCTACTAAAATGCTATCTTAAGAGAAAATGCAAATCATATTCCTTAATAAAAGATTTATTCCTAACAGCAGGACAAAAAACATTCACACAGTACAATGCAAACAAAGATATTATTATTGTGAATTTTAATAAATCTAACAAATAAAATTATTATGTCTGTGCTGATAAGCTAGCTTCTCTTGTGCTCCCACATGTGCATCAAGGATTCTGGCATCAAACGCGCCCTTATGTGGGCTGCAAGGAATTACAGGCTCAAAACGATTAATTGCGATTAATTTATTTTAATCCAGTAATTTCTTATCAACGATTCATTGATAATTGATTAATCATTTGCATCCCTAATTCAAATAAATATAAAACCTCCTATGATCACAGCAACATTTCAGTCATACGCATCATAATATTTATGTTTTTATTATGCAAACCACACAATGATTTCAGCAGGCAGTCTTATTTTTAATCTTTTTTACATGGACAATTTTTGGTATTGTACTCTGTGTGGCTCGACGGCTAAGTTTTTGTCATTTGAATGAGTTTGCCTTTTCTCCTTAGCTCATTTAATTTAATTTAACTGTCTTCTGTGTTTGTTGTTGTAGGTTAGAGCAGCCCTACCTGAATGCCAATGCATCTTTCTTTGAGGCTCTGTCCTGCTGCTCTCGTCTGCAGCGCGTCTGCCTTATCTCACGCAGCGGCACCTTCGACCCGTCCGCCACAGAGACCTTTCTGGAGCAATGCAGCCAAGTCATTATGTGCCATATGTTCATGGGGGGCACTTTGGTAGCTTGTCGGACGCTGCAGAAAGCTCTGCTGGAAAGGTCTGCAACTCTGGTATTGTTTTAGGAACACTGGCTGATATATTTTCTGTCTAAATCCACAAATATGTTGTGTTTTTTTCTCTCTCAGATTTTCAGCTGAGCGCTCTGCTCTTAGCGTGGTCATCTATCCGTTACAACACGAGGACCTGCCTTCAGTTATCAGAGGTATTCCACTATCGCTGCTGGATCAGATAACTTTATTTCAGAGCCACGTGGCACAACCACCTCATTTATCACCACTGTGACGTACACAGAACGATTCAGTGTGATTTTGCTGGAAGTAAAATTTACAAATGAAAGAGACTGTTGTCGTCGAATGCTGTCACATTTGTGATTGTGGGTTACATCAGCAACAGTTTCAGGCTGCTCTCTAAATGTCATCAGCTATACTTGTTTACATTTGCGCCACACCACCCAGTGATTATGGGTTTGTATTAAGGGAAATGTACACACTCAGGCTTTAGAGTTTGGTTTACTGATATAGGATATTTCACATTGGTGCCATGTCTTCTCCGTAAATAAAGGTGTAATAAACTCCTATAATTTTTTATTTATGCCTTGTTTAGAGTTTTTTTATTTTGCCGGTATTGATAAAAAAATAATAAAAGAGAAATGCACCATATTTCCACCGCTGATATTTTAATCTTGACCCCAAGTGGAATATCGTGTTTGTGTTTTAAGGTTTTAAGGTAGGTTCAGGTAGTTGTGCTTTTTATCCTCAAAAATAAAGCCAGGAGGAGTAACAGCTAGCTTTGATTGAATAACCTCAGAAATTTTGGGATGATTAGTTTTAAAATAAAAAAGTTCCTCGTTATCTTTTTTCACCTTTTAATGAAAAGTTTATTTCTGTATACAATAATATCTTTTCACTATAGATTATTTATTTATTTATCTTATTTGTTTGAAAACAGTGAATAGCATTAAATACCCAACATTTGTTTTGGATACATGCACAAAAGCAGAGGGAGGAAGCTTTAGCTTATCTAGTCCCATCCCTTTTCCACAAACAAGCAGCTGACTCTTATCAACAGCCAGTGATATTTACAATTATATTTACAAACATTAGTTAACATTCACATAAATTAATGTCGATATTGAGGTATATATTTTTATGAAAATTTAAACAAACAAAACAGAAAAACAATGGAATTTAGGGTGGTCGGTCACCCAAGTAAAGCTCTCTTCTGTACTATATACTACTTGGATATCACATCATGACCGCAGGGCAATAAGTAGAATAATGCAGCGGTATTTCCTCAGTTTGATACAATCTATTGAAAGAACAGCTGGGTATAGCGCAACATAAAATGTTGGTCATGTGTTAGGTGTTGTTGTGGTCTGATGATGGCTAAATGTCAAAAGTGTGAAAATGAGGACTGCCGATAGTAAAGTTGTTAATAAATCAGAAAATTTAGCGAATAATTTGTGGCTTAGACACTTTTATGGGATTCTGTGGTTATTTGTCTTGTAGAGAATAATATTTTGTATATTAAGAACTTAAACATAGAGCAGCTGAATAAATTCAAAGACAGTGAAATTTGGTTCACAAATAAATGATATAATGCATTTTAGGTTCATTCAAACAAACAAAAAGGCGAAAATCCTTAATTCTTTCCAAGTATATATGGCTTTAATTCAACTTATATTATATGGAGTTGAAAAGTAAAATATCTGAGATATGAAGAGGTTGACGATATTACATAAAAAAAGGAGAAGATTAAGTACATCATATGTGTACTAATATGTATAAATTAATTAAATACACTTATTAACTTGTTTAGTTTTAGCTTGACTTGTGCTAAACATGAATTTATTTGAACTTAAATACTGTAAATACCGTGTTACCATTACCATCTGGTAGAACAGGAATAATAACTTATAATTCATGCACTGCTAGTTTGACAACCACCACCTCATAATTTCGTTGTCCAGCAGGGGGCAGTATGGATATTTGATAACTAAGGAAGAACAATCTATGAACAAATAATCGATTAGAGTTTGAGTACATTTAAGGTTAAAGAAAAACTGTTTGCATAACACAGTAGTAAACGCTTAAATTTATATATCAAGCAGTAATTTGATCAATTATCCTGAATGACCAAGAGCAGAAATGGTAACTTTTATAAATAATATTGGGCATCGATTCCTCATGTCTGGACGACTGAACGTCATTGACGCATCGTGGAGTGGGTTAGCATGACATGCTATTTGCATTGTAGCTACCTTCCAACCAGCTATTTTAGTTGTCATGTGCTTCACGTTGTGTCAAAAGGAGAAAGCCTAAGAGTTCGGATAGCTTGTCGTTATCTGGATGAACCCTTTTAATATGTTGTCATCTGCTGCCTGTACGTGCGTGAGAAACGGGAGCAAAATATCAGTTTCTAGGTTATCCATCTTTTCAGCAGCGAGAAAATCCCCCAAACCCCTGAGTCTCACAGGTGGTGTGGACCTGCCACAGCAGCGGTCATGCAGGCCCCTCACACCGAGTCCTTTGCAGTCCTATGGACCTTTTGTCAGGTTTGTGTCCACCTCAACCTCCTTCAAAGAAGAAGCGGACACGAAGGATCCTTCTTCAGACCCACATGACCAGGAAAACTTTGGCTCCATGTCCATGGACATTGCCTCCAGGAGATCATTCAAGAAAAGCAGCCCAGATATTCGGGACATGCAACACCAAGAAGATGAAACAGACAAAAAGGACTTGAGTAAACCTCAGTGGAGGCCTAGAAGGAAAAACACACCCTACTGGTACTTCTTACAGTGCAAGAAGCTGATCAAAGAAAACAAGGTGAGTCCGATAAAGTCACTGAATTTCCCTACTTTATTTCCTTTTCCTATTTGCATGAATTAAAGTGTGTTTTGTTGTTCAACAGCTTCAGGAGGCGCTGGATTTATTCAGCATGGAGATGCTGCAGAGGGAGAGGCTGCAGCCAGAGGAGTACAACTTCTCTGTCCTGATTGGAGGCTGTGGTCGAGCTGGACAACTGAAAAAAGCCTTCAGGCTTTACAATGATGTAAAAATAGTTTAGTCTCATTTTAAACCTTATTTTGTTTTAACTATTATTGGGAGACCTACATGCAGAATCACTTATAATGATAATAACATAGTTGTTTGTGCACTTCCTCCAGATGAAGAAGCGAGGTCTAAGTGCCAAAGATGCGACGTACACTGCACTATTCAACGCATGCGCAGAGTCTCCTTCCAGACAAGCAGGTCTTCAGCAAGCGCTGAAACTGGAACAAGAGCTGCGTCGCAAAAACTACCCTCTGAGCACCATCACATACCACGCTCTTCTCAAGACTCACGCCATGACCAACCACCTCCAAGCCTGTATTCACACACTCCGGGTACTACTGTCTTCTGTATGTACCAGAGAATTTGAGCGTCACGCTCTGATGTGTAATCATGAGTTTTTGTATGTTTGTAGGAGATGTTGCAGAATGGACATGTTGTAACTCAGGAGACATTTCACTACCTGCTGATGGGATGCTTGAAGGACAAAGAAACAGGGTTCAGATTGGCTTTACAGGTAAAGACATAGTTCAGAGACACCAGCTACATTTGTATGGAGTATTTTCACTGACACTTTTGAACAAGTTTAAACAGTAAAATGTTTTTGCATCATTATCTGAAGCAGGGATGTCAAAGATACGGCCCGTGGGCCAAAGCTGGCATACCAAAAGGCCTAATCTGGGCCATGGGATAAATTTGGTCAAAGTACTCCTATCAAAATGTGAAATACTGATTTTTTAAATATTTTTTTTTAGTTCCAGATACCTGTATTAAATAATATGTGATTGTTTTCTATCAATTGTGACCTATTGTTGTAATACTTGTTATTAAGCAAATATAAAAAATTAAGTTAATATGTTAATGAATAAATATAAAAGAAATGTGATACAAAATAAAATAAAATGGGTTTTTATCTCAAGTAAATTGTGTAGATAATGTCAAATTTAAAATTGAGAGGTTTAAACCTTTTTTATGCTAATATATATTTGTTTAAAGATTAACTAATTTATTATTTTATCAATATATACAAAATATATTAAAAACAAAAATATTTAAATGAATTAAATTGTAGAAATATAATAAATATTAAATATTATGGAAATTTGGAAGTTTGACACCCCTGATCTAAAGGATGATGTCATCATCCTCCTCCGTCTTCTGTTAATTTATAACATCATCCAAATACATGTTACATGTAGGAGTAACATAACCTTCATAGAAAATGTGTATTTTCCCCTTCTTTTCTTTTTCCCCTCACTTTTTCTGTTCATTGCAGGTGTGGCGCCAGATGTTGCGTTCAGGGATTTGTCCTGACTCAAACAACTATAATCTGCTGTTAAGAACTGCCAGGGATTGTGGTATTGGTGATCCTGCCTTGGCCTCTAGCATTCTGCTTCAGACTGACTTTGAGAGACGGGAACAGAGAGGAGATGTGTCAGAGGCTAGCAGCAGAGATAAAATAGATATTGACCTTCTAGAGAAGCAGCTGTTTATCCAGCCTGATCCGCACAGTTACAGTCAGCAGGAAAGCAGACACAACGAGGAAGATGTCACCCATTCCCTACCAGTCACACAACCAGCAAACATCCCAATACCTGCTGGTATAGTCGCTGGTTCTGCATCACCAAACTTATTAGACCTGTTTGAAGGGAAAAGAGGGGCTGTGGTCGCTCTCAGTGCTGTGGATAAAGCATCCGACAGGCTGGCTCTCATTGGTGGAGCCAATGGTTTCCTGGAGAAGATGGTCGCCAGCGGACTCAGTCCCGATCTGAGAACTCTGACTCTGCTGGCCGACACGATGGAGCCGGGCTACCCGTCTCTGCAGATGTTGTTAAAGGTTGCCAAGCAACATCAGGTGAAGCTTGATGTCGCCTTTTTCAACTCTGTGATTCGCCGATCAGCCAAAGCAAGTAACCTGGAGGAAGCGAAGGTAACGGCACACACGCCAAAGTAATCTCCACCAACTCACGGCAACCTAATGTGTTTGTTGTTGGCATGCATGTGCAAGTTCACCTAAATTACAAAATATATTTTCATACTACTATCCATGCACATGGTGTTGTGTTGATGGTATACTTTGTGCCTTAAAATAAAATCATCATTCCCATAATTATAATAAATCTGCCATCACACTCGAAAAAATCCAAGTTTGAAGTTTAATGCTTCTCTCTTCCCAGTCTGTGCTGCGTGTGATGCGACAGCGCAACATGAATGTGAATGTGCAGACGTTTGGATGTCTTGCTTTAGCCTGTGATCGGCAGAAGGACGGCCTTCAGCTGCTGAAAGACATGGAGGTGATGAAGAACACACACAAACACTGAGAGATGTTCACATATTGCTAACCGTGATTCTCTGACAGCTGCTCATTCTGGTTTACTTCTGTCATTACGAACACAGAGTCCGTTTAATGTTTTTAAAGGAATATATTCAGATGAGTCATGATGAATCTAAAGTCATTGCTGATGATCAGGGTAGTTAAATGTCCCCTCTACATGACTGTTTCTTTTTGTTCTGCAGGAAGTAGGACTTAGGCCTAACGTCCATGTATTCTCCGCTCTAATTGGCCAAGCAACTCGGAGACTGGATTACGTCTACCTGAAAATGATCCTCAAAAGCATGAAAGATATGAGTGTTTGGCCTAACGAAGTCATCATCAGACAGCTGGAGTTTGCCGCTCAGTATCCTCCCAACTACAACCAGGTAAGAACTGGTGTTGAACATGAATTTCATTACATTAATTTAAATGGTTCATTCATTCATTAATAATTAACTCACTGCAATTTAAAATCTCTGTTCTTGTTTACAACCTTACATAAGTCAGCATTTTCACATAAATGTTCCTTTTCATTTTTTTCAAAATCTCAAGTTTGAAAGCATAAAAAGCCTTTTGTGTTGCTGCTCTCACGCTCTCATCAGTTCCCCGTCTGCTCTCCCAAACTTAGTACAAGTCCAGAAACAACTACTTGGTGCACATCGATGGCTTCCGCGGTTATTACCAGCAGTGGTTGCGAGAGTTGCCTGCTCAGAGCGCTGAGGAGGAGCAGTTGGAGCTCCAGTCTAAGACAGATGGTGCAGTGGTGAAAACAGAAGCTGCAGATGGACTGACAGAGGCCCAGACGAACCAGAGATCAGCCGCCCGGAGATACAATTCCCAGCACGGAAGCAAAGCGAACCGCACTGTGTCGGCTCTGGAACAGCACACATCAAGTATCACCACTCCAGGATAATCACTCGAGTCTGGCTTTGGAAAGCTGGATGGAAATTACTCTAATAAATCACCTTATTAGACTTTGCAGTTTTTCTTAGAATATTATTAAAAATGTTTAAAACAAGTTGCAGATACATTGTTCTGCTTGTATAATAAAAAAAGAGAGCTGGTGAAAGTGAGGGTGTTTTGAATTTTGGAAGAGGACAAAAATGTCCAGGGGGTGTACAAGGGTTAATATAGCAATATTTCTAATCTCTTCCTAGTTTTGCATATTCACATTATAGTCTTACAGAAGCAATTCAATCTGTATCATTACTTGTTTTTGCTTTGATGTTATGAGGTTTTGAGTCTGTTACATAAAAATAATTTCAGACATCATTATATGGTCACAGACTATGAAAAGCAATCTGTCCAACAAGCTGAAATCTGCATTCCCCTTTCCAAATCATCACTTACTTTGGCGTCTTTACTCTGCTTGACAGCTGCCCACCACCTCCTTCAGACTGATAGTGAATCACAGGTAATCCAAGAAAAGTGACAAGTCTCCTGTCTTTGACGAAGGGTGGTGTCATTTTGTAAGGTCATATTCTAAGCTTTTGTGTTTAGTTTGCAAACTTGCAGTTTGTGTTACCAATCCAGCTTACACACTGATCGATGTAAGAGAAAATACTTTAGATTGTATGTCAAGCAAATTCTTACAAACACCTTTTCAGATGGATTGAAAATGTAAAGTTAGTCAAATAATTGTAGCCTGCGTTCAGGTGCTCAGGCTGATGTGTTTTTTTTTGCATTAAAGTTGTGCAACCTTGTTACACCACAACCCTGACAGTTTTAAAAAAGTAAAACAGTGACACTAAACAAGCTTTAAGTTTTATTTGCAGTTCTGTTGACCCCACTCACCCACCCACACATACACATCCACTTGTCTTACATCCATCCACAAAAACAGCTGAAAATTCCCACAACAATCAGCTTAATTTAAAAGCAGCTGCATTGAAAACCTTAATGATGCTTAAAAGGCCCAAAAAGGTTGTCAACAGACTAAACATTTAATAAAACCAACAAAAAAATACTCCAGCCTTCAGTCTTGAGTGCAATGTAAGGTATGCAGTTAAAGTTAAATCAGTCCTGCTAAGATGAAACAGTTAATAACTGGGAGGTTCTCAGCAGGTCGCCTTGGTTTCTGCATTATTATAGGATTAAAAGGACTGCTTCTGGAAACTGCTGCAGGGAACGCTGTCAGAGGACAGAATGAAGAGAAACATTCAAGCTGTTCATGGATACATTGAACTATGTGGTGCTGCTGAGCAGCACCTACTAATCCTGAGACAAAAATCACACATAATCAAATGCATCCATCTGAAAAAAACTGGTTCATTTTTCATCTGATATGTCCTAAACTTGGCACATGTCGCTGTGACTTTTCAGGTTAATTTCCTGTCCTACTGCTGTCTCCTTACACATCAATCAACGCCGTAAAATATCTCCTCATTGCAACTGTAACCGTTTTTCTTGTATCGGAGCGATATGTGAGCAGAGGCTTAAATGAGCAGTATTTCCGGCTCTGACACAGCGCAGTAGAGCATGAAGCCCATCTGGTCCACCTGGTCCTCCGACAGGGCGCTCAGCAGATTGACAGCAGGCTTGAAGTAACTGTGTAAAGCCCCTTGCTCAAGGTAGCCAATCAGCTCAGTGACACACTGCTGGAATCTCACATCCAGGCTTTTCTCGGACCAGTCCTTCTCACTGTCGCTGAGGTGCAGGATGAGATTGGCCAGCGGAGCGGCCCTGAGCATCCGCAAAGCCGGGTTTAGCCTGCAAACCGCCTTCAGTATCTTAAGTGTGTGTCTGCGGCAGCCTTTGTCGGCCGTGTCCAGCTGAGCCAGACGCTGAGTCTCCCACGGGTAAAGAGAAAGGTGCCAGGCGTTCACCCAGGGAGAGGTGAGCTCAGTCTGAGCGGTGAGGACCACGTCCCCCTCCCTCAGCACAGGCAGCATGGAGATGAACAGGGACTGGTCGCTGCTTCCTGCTTCTCGTTCACTCCCAGGCCTGAAGTGTTAAAAAGGAGAAAACTCAAGTTTTAAAGGACAACATAGCATCTTAAACTTACCCTACCCCACTTTGTAATGAAATAACGTCAACTATGCAATTAGTATAAGTACGCAACAACAGCAAAACAAGAATGGAGCATGGATACATACTGGATCTCCAGTTTCAGCTCTGCTCCTCCCAGTACAGGCCTGACCAGACAGTCCAGAGTGCTGCTGATAGAAGGCCAGTTTACGGTTTCCATGACCGCCTTACTGAACATGTTCACCACAGCTTCTGCCGACAAGTAGCCGCCCACCAGGTACCTGCAGGACAGAGGGAGCTTTCTGTTTGACAGCTTATACTGATAAATAATAATCTATCAGGGCTCTTTTATCTGACGCATCGTAGCTCCTCAAACAGACCTTTAAAGAGTATAGTTCCATTTTTTATCCAGACACTGCTGAACTCATACATGTATGTGGAAGAAGAGAGGCTAAACAATGGCACCAACGCTGTATGGATGATGTGTTTTCATATGTTGTATCTTCAAAATTTCATGAGCATTTAGTTCTACTTAAAGAGTTTCAAAAGGGCCTTCGCTTATCAGGCTCCGTTTTTGACACACCAGCTCCCAGTTTGTGAGGCACACATATAAACCATTTGGTTTGAAACTTTCCTTTACAACAAAGCTGGCCCAGCCGCCCCTTTAGGCTTTGCTGGTATAAACCCAGGCTGCTGGGGGACATCCCACACAGCACACATTTTTTCACTCTCGTCCATTAAATCTTCACATTTACATGATTTTTTTGTCATCAGTAGCTTGTTTCTCTTTCATTTCTCAGCAGGCATCCCTGGTATCTATCGTTATACTGCTTTTTGGCCCTTCTTTCCTATCCGTACATTCACCGATTTGAAAACTTTAGGAAAGTATTTAAGTTACGATGTGGGTGTGTGTGTATGTAATTATGATATAGTAATGACATAGATAATACTATATAGAAAAATCCACAGCTGGAACAGGTAGCCTACTTATTACAGCATTATCATACTGAATATGACACATCAAGATCCAATAAAATGCTGAGTCTGTATATACAGTAATCACCTGTCCCAGTAACTGCGCCCTCGTGGAAAATACTCCAGATTGACTCGTCGAACCATCCAGTGCAGAGGGTGTGTGAGCAGCGTTTCCTCTCCAGGTATGAGGCGCCACAGAGAGCTTTCCAGCTGTAAAGGTACTAGCAGACATGCATGGTCTGCACTGACCACCTAAACAGACATTTTACACACAAAAACATAAGAAATAGGTGGGAGATTTGCTTCTCTGCTTCATCAGCCAGAATACATAAAACGCTGCTTCTGCATACGTACCTGTAAGTCATCCAGCAGGGAACCACCGAGGCTCATTTCTCCTAGAGGCATGTCTGGGTGACGGCTGTGAAGAAAACCTTGGATCTCAGTGCAGATCTCCAAAGCCATAGCCTGAGCCCTCTGGATGTCTTCTGTGGAGAGCGCCGCTCTTGTGTGATAGTACTGCTGTAAGCGCTCCTGTGCAGGTCAGAAGGTTTAAAACCAGATAGTATTTTTTATTATACATTTCAGACCCTGTTTTAATTCCAAATGTCATTATTTTTTTCCTTTTTTTTTCCTTTCATATAATTAAATTATTATATGTTATATATAACTATTATAAAGTATTGATTAAATTAGTCACTGTTCAGGTTTGATAAATACATCTCTGAGACACAGTTGCCGTTCCTTACAGAACTCTCTAAACATGAGGTGAAAGTTTGCCTTTGGACTTTAAAGTAACACTTTTCCAGCAAATATTTGTATCTCTCGTCGTTAACATCTTGATATAGATATTGATATTGTCCTTTATTTTAGGCAATTTCGTAAAACAAGCACAAATGATCTGTATGCCACTGCATCACACTATTACAATGCTATAATTAACAAAAAAAAGTCTCAAAAGAAAAAAAAGAAATGCAATTGCTGCCTGAAAAGGAGTGAGAGGAAGAGAACTTAGTTAATCCCACCCCTTTCTCATCAGTAGCCAAAACAGAGGAAAAAGCTCTTACTTATCAACTAAATATTAATAGCATCATTCAACAAAAAGAAAATAAATAAATATCAAAGATCGTAATAATTGTATCAACAACCATAAAAGACCAAAATATAGCAAAATTCTTGCAACACTAGCTAAGGTGCTGCAAGAATCCGATCTCTGAGGGAAGAAAAATACATTCCAATGTAGTTTCACATACCAACAATGGTAAGCGTTAAAAGGTGCAGAAAACAACACATAACAGCAATGGAAGAGAGAAACAATACCTAATTGGTAATAGACAACAGAACTGATTTGACAAGTACATTAAGACCCTCAATACTGAGACATATATGGTTGTACTGTAATTTAAATTGGTGAAGATTTGGACATTGCTTGTATGAATATCCAAGGAATTCCAGAGTTTCACTCGACATACAGAGACACAGAAGCGCTTACGAGCAGTGGGAAATTTGGGTACTATAAAATTTCCAAAGCCTCTCAAATTGTGAGAACTCTCCTTAACAGAAAAGAAATGTTGTATCCTGAGTGGTAATAATTTCTTCAAAGATTTAAATAAGATAATCAGTGTATGAAATTTTACATTTACTTTGTCCCTGTGAATTTTAACAGACAAGAGAAGTGTTGAGAAGCAACATTTTCCTTGTGATTAAACCCAGACAAACAAATCAGGCTCTTTTCACTGGGAACAAACTCTGTGTCGGGTTTATCTTTAATGTAGGCAAAAAAAAAACATTGTGGGAGACAGTCACAGGAGAGGTGAATTACTTTTAAACAGCAACCAAAACTGAACTGGACTGATCCTAACCTGAAAAAAAGAAGTCCAAATGTATTGGCTTAACTTTCCAGTACTACTGGCTGATACCATCTCACAAAATGAGGGCTTCATTGCTTTCAATATCTTGGAGTTATATTTTACCGTGAATATCTTATTGTTTTCCCAGCATCAAATGTAAAATAAATGATAGAAACCATCTTCTTTGCCAATGATTCTTAAGCAAAATTATCATTAACCTAAGCACATTTCCAATCATTTTTATAGGCAGTTCAGGGGAGGAAGCCGGTTTACTGCTCAATCTCAAATATCCTTTGACAACTAAATATTCACTAGAAATCATGTTTGAGTTCAAAACTAGAAATCCAAGAGTAATGGCTGCTTTTAAAAACTTAATTTGATAAACAGCTGTGTTCATAAGAAATCTTTGTATACTCGCTCAAAGTTACATCAGGTTTTATTCTGTTCTCTTCCAACAAAAAATCAATTTCATACCGGCAGGGTTTGAGGCTCTGTGCATCCCAACACGCTAACCCTGCGTTCACACCAAGCGAGAGTAAAATTATTCGCGCGAATGAATACCCTGCGTTCACAACAAACACTTCTAGACTCCTAGACTCGTGTATATACTGCAAATACATCACATTCCAAAACAGGATAAAGCATAGATAGGAATCAATGGGTCACACAGTTCAGCTGTGCTCACCTGCAAAGACAGCACACACAGCTGGAGTCGCTTGGACTTTGGCTCAGGTTCAGGCTGCACCTCAGGAGGGGAAAGCTCAGGCTTATGGCACAGATCAGCTGGTTAAGAGAGGAAAACATTCATGGTGTGTTTGTAAGCGAAAAGGGAGGAAAGTAACACATGCAATGTAAATGTTTTGTAAATGTGTGCTGGCCATTTGTTTGACCACTGAAACCCATACCTTTCTGCTGCCTGGTTGCCTTGGCTACATGTTTCATCACCACACCCTCTATGCCCTTCCTGATCAGAGTTGGAGATGCAGAAACTAAATTCAGCTCCTCCCAGCTCTCAGCCATCTTCTGTTCCACCTTCTCATCCTCTGCTGCTCGGCCTGCGCGCTCTATCAGCTAAACAAAGACGCTCATTGTCACAGACAGGAAGTCACCTTCTGATGTGGAATTAGGAACATTAAAAAAAAAGGTACTCACACGTTTCACTGCCAACGTCGCAATGCCCAGCAAAGCAGCTCCTCCAACTCCCAGAACCAACCGGGCGTTGGACAGCAGGAAGTCAATAACCATGGCAACGCCATCTTCCCCTCTTCTCCGACTGCCGTGGAAGTACATGGCTTCCTTTCAGGGTTAGCCTTTGGAAAAGAAAAGAAAAAACACATTTAGGGAAATAGAATCATAAGATACAAAGTGTCAGATGCTACTAACAAAAATGGCTGCAATGGAGGAATGAATTAAGGTTGTGATGTGCTGACATGTTCATGCTTTTTTCACTTTTTCTTATTTTTTAAGTATTACAACTGACAGCTCATTGTTGAGAACAAGTTTTTCCATCATTCATGACTCTGAAAGTTGCTTTAGATTTGGAAATGGTAAATTAAAACAACAACAAACAATATCAAAACAGGATATTTCCAGTTTTACAATCAGATTTTGCAAGCTTCCTGACCTTGGATATCGGTTGCTTCACATAAATATATAGATGTAAAATTATCCAGACTGGTAATACTGAGTTACAATAACATCATGACACAATAACTACCCACAAAGTTTTCTTTATGCTCTACTGTAGATATCAATACATGAGATCAATCAGTTCAGCCTTGATTCGTTCAACTTTCAGGGGAATTGTGTGACCAATGATGTTAACTTGTCATGTAACTGATAAATGACTAATTACCTAATCTGTAACTTGTGTAATACATATTGTATCTAATGTAATTATGTCAAGTCACTGTAACCTATTACATCAGATTCCTAAGTACTTTTCTAACAAATACTTAAAAATGAACAACAACACTAAAAACCCTTTTCTGTTCATTTCCCTACTAAAAGGCACTGTAGTCTGACCACCTGCCCTGGGATGGTCAGCTTGTTGTGAACATGAGTTGGACTCAGGTTGTTTACATAGTTTGCACTCTACTTATATGACTGGGTTAAGTGATTAAAGTCCAAAAAGAAAAAACACTAAAGATCTGAGAACATACAGTTAAATACAGGGAGCCCATCTTGAAAAAGTTTGACCAGCAACAGTTATTTAAATGCACATAATACTGCATATATCTGTTGCTGATTGCAATTACACTTTGTATCTCCCATTTGATTATACTGCTCAAAAAAATAAATACAGAAGTTACACTGATTGCAAGTCAATTGCATGTTCAAGCGGTTAGAAACAGACTTCATGAGGCTGCTATGAGGACCCGAAAGCCACAAGTGGGGCCTGTGCTCACAACCCAACACCGTGCACCCTGGTTAGCATTTGCTAGAGAACACCAGGATTGACGGGCTGGCCATTGGTGCCCTGAGCTCTTCATGGATGAGAGCAGGTTCACATCGTGTGACAGATGTGAGAAATAAGATTCTGCTGCCCACAACATCCTCCAGCATGATCGGTTTGGAGTCATGAGTTCTCAGCATCATATTCAGACATATGCTGCTGCAGTGGGACCTGGGTTCCTTCTGATGCATTAAACACCACTGGGACATCATGTCTTGCTCCATCCATCACAATCACGTCATAAACCAAACTGTCCAGGGGTTAACTGATGCCCTGATCCAGGTCTGGAAGGGGGATCCAGGAAATCATCTGAAATACTTAATTCATCAAGGTCTAAGATGTGTTATTTAAATGTTCCCTTTATCTATTTATTTTTTTGCAGTGTATTCACTGTTTACAACAAGCTTCTCCCCACACTATCCATGACTCACTACTGACCTGCAAACCAATTTTTACATCAACTAAACTGTGGAAGTCTCTTAAATAAAAACTGATCTGCCATTATAACAACTAAAAGTCCAACTGCACTGTCCTTTATCATGGGATATACCTTCACAACATTAATCAATAACTTTAACGGTGCGGCTTAAAGGTTTTTCATTAAGCACTTTCTGTGAGCCAAACTCAATAGGTAAGAAGTATTAATTGCCGCTATGGTATAATGTTTTGCTGCTGTGAAATATCAGAAAGTCAGTTGGTAAGGAAGATTGTTAGAAAGAAGACTGAACATTCCCACTGTGCTAATCACAATACACTCGTCAGTAAACGCTTTGATTCAAAGCAACTTACAAATGAGAGACACTTTAAGGGGTACCATGGAATTCAGTGCCTAGCTCAAGCATATTTCAATATGAACATTGGAAGTTGAAGACTGAGCGAGCAACTTTCCAAATTAAATTAAATTAACTTTCCAAGCACACTACCTCCCGGGCAAAGCTCATCTGATTTAGTTTGTGGCACCAATGTTTCACAAATAGCCACAAGACGTTTAGACCACCTCTGCCGTCTACGTATCCTCTCTATCTGTGAGGGGTACCAGGTACCAAGGCTCGCTTCTCACTATTTATAGACCCAGTGCATGCCTGACTGAGTCACCCTGGCTGGGTCAAAATTATAACAACCTAACTGATCAAGTTACAGTGCACACAATGAGGCACTTTTACCACGTAAGAGCAGGATCACATCAGAAAAGTGCAGCTAATGTTGACTGGCATTGTCATAACAAAGCTACAAATAAATACAGTCTAGCTTTTTGGCAAACAAACTGATTTGTAAGTCAATAGTAACGATAATAAATATGCTGACTGTTTTTTCCAAGTAACAGTATTGCTGTATCGTATCATCACTTTCACATTATTCTACTGTTTTTATCCTGATAGACTTTAAGTATGCAGTAGATGAGGCAGTTTCTATGAAGCTACATTTGTAGTACTGTCCTACGTGTTTGACAACAGGCCTATTTTTAAAGTTGATGCAAAACATGAGATCTGAAAAACAGTATTTTGATCATAGGATTAAATTGAGGTCCTAAGACAGTAGTTATAATAACCAGAAATGTCACTGCTTCCACTAAATATTGTCTGAGTTTTGCCAGCAATGTTGAGTTAATTTGGCTGATTAAAGCAATAGATCATTCATCCACCACTTCGTAGTTTTCAGAGTCTCTTTCAAGTATATTGATTCAACCATCTAGATCAACATGTCTCCCTACTTCTGTGAATCTATGTTTTCTCAGTGTTTTGTCAAATATAAAACAATTTAAAAATTTATCCTTTCATGCAATCTCAGAATGACTGTAGTTTTATCCTTTCTAAACAGCCACTTCTAAGCAGACCTCTTCATGATTTTATCAGGGTTCACCTACTTTAGGTGAATTATTATCTAAGGGGGCGCTCAGATGTTTGAAAGTACGTCAGCTTGATGAAAACATCTGCTCAGTTTTCTCGTGTTTACATTCCTTTGTCTTGCTAACTTTATGGAAGAAGAGACTGAGCTGAATATTATTCCCCATGGCCAAAAGATACCTGTACCAATAAGAATGATAACAAAACAATAATAAATAAGGGAAATCGATATACACAGCTTGTTTTGCACATAGTTATCGTTCACCACTCATTATCGTTTTAAATAAGGCTTAACTTGACATTTTAGCGATTTCAAACAATAATTGGAAGTAGCAAAAACACAAATATCCACCTTACAAGATTTAACAATGGGTTACCAACTACCACTACTGGCAGCTAACGCTAACCAGCTTGTTTTTAATTAATTAGCTACAAGAGAACTTAGTAACGGCACAATTGTATTTTCTGTTTAAACATTCTTACCACTAGATACGCAGAGATATATAAAAACGGATTCCCAAACCATTAGTACGTGCAAAGCGA
Organism: Craterocephalus amniculus; assembly: GCA_036024015.1. NCBI lineage: Eukaryota > Metazoa > Chordata > Actinopteri > Atheriniformes > Atherinidae > Craterocephalus > Craterocephalus amniculus. The sequence continues at coordinate 27,114 of JAVQJG010168486.1, forward strand.
TGCCTTTGCCTGAGTTTTATGTCAAACCTTCTTTCTGTCGTCCACTGTCATAACCACCTAGCTAACAGCTGTAAGGTTCTTCTTCGTCGATTCAATTTGTGGTCAAAATGTATTGTTTAAAAAAAACCTATACCGCCCCCCGGCGATCTTCCTAAGGAACAACAGTAACTGCTTCTTGACACGTCTTTTTTGTAGGCCCTAACTTCATTATAACTAATAACAAGTACTAACGTTTTATTTCCATCTCCTTTCTACAGTGGTGTCAGATTGTTTTTCATTGTACGCCCTTAAAATACAGCAGATATTTGTTATGTATCCATTCCTGATTAAGTTCTTCTACTGGGAAAACCTTAAGGTATGGAATGGGCGAAAAGGACGTGGGATATGCGTGAGACATGTCCCCGCACTTCGCTGGTAATCTAACAAGAGGCCGGTTCAGGTGCTTCGGGTGAAATCAGTGTACTACTATATTTATGTAAATGTTGCGGAATGTTTTTTTATTCCTATAATTAGGTAGTGATGTTGTTACAGAAGCATATGTATATTTCATTCAGGTTTTCATTTTTATATAGGTTTTGTGCCCACATAAAGTTACCATCACAGTCATTTAACTTAAAAATGTTGACAAAAGAGCCTTTGTTTCTTTTCTAAATATAATTTATATTATTTCTGCTTAGGTCCAAAAGAAATGTAGAGCTGATATTATGTTATACAGCTGATGAAGAGATGATTTATTGCCATAGTTCAAAAGCCAAAACTCACACAAATATCTGAAGAAGTCTTTTATATTCAGGACTTTTAAAAAAAATTCATTTTCAAATATTTGAAGGTTAGAACATTTTTCTTTACCATGACAAATCTGTGCTTTCACATTGTACAAAAATATTTAGTGTTTGTGTTCATGCCATTAAATTGAATTACTTCAATTTTATTTTGTGTGCAAAGAAATGTGTTTTACTGAATATTTCATGTTTATTGTTGCCATTTGGTAATTATTGAATTACCCTGTAGATGGTCAGGGGTCATTGCGTCAACTCAATCAAAGTTTGGCAGCTTTAGATGATGTTTATATATACACTAACACTCCAAAGTTTGGGATCATTTACCTGGGACAGGTGATGGGAAAGAAGGGTTACTCAAGAGTGATTGTATTAGGGAATCAAAGCAACCAGAAAAACTTTTTACAAGTCAGATAATCTTTAGTTTCAGATTAAAAGGAAAACAGTGATGTACTCTAAATTTAAGCTCCAAAACACAGTCCAGATACAAGAACATTTGAAATATCTAAATGGGTAATAAAGTTTTAATAAAATGTCATGTTACATTTAAAGTGATAAATCCTGTAATTGTTTTAAGTTTGCTTTGATAACCAAGCACTTTTAATAAAACCAACTAGTAGTCATCTACTTTCTTAGATCATTTATCAATTTAGTTTCAGCTCATATCATTTTGGATAGGAATTACTTAGTGAAAACGTAAGCGCAAAGAGCCACGATACTGCCTATCGTTATGCAACAAAATCTCTTTCCCAATTCCCCACTGTGTATTTACTCTGTGCAAGTAACTGGTTAAGTTTTAAAGCTTTGCTTAGCTTCACTGGTCTGGTTTTAGAAAGCAGTTTCTCCTCTGAAGTTATTTTTGTTCATGTGTAACTTCAGACTAACATAGCTGTCAGCTCGGGAGTATCACTACCAAACATGGCTGACTGGAAACAGTAGACACCCGTGTTTACAGATCTCTCTGGAAAATTAAGTTGGTTGTTCAGACCCAAACAAATATCTCTTCTCAGCAGCAATAAAAAGTTTTAGCCAAAGTTCCAAAAGACCCAAATTTCACACAAAATGAGGAAATATTGGATTTAATACAATGACATGACCAATTTAATAAAGTAAAGCATCTTCAAACTGATACAGAAGTGTAAAAGAACACCTGAGTTTTTCCTCACTCCTCAGAGAATCAGTTTAGTTTGGACACTACAATATGTCCTCCTTTAAGATGGGTCAGAAAAGAAGGCTGCACGTGTGCCGGCTATTTAAACTAGACAGCAATACGGAGGTTAAAATGAACAGATCCTACATGTAAGTGCAGCGGGGGGAAAAACGATTACAGGATCATTCTTTGTTAAAGCCCTCCCCCAATAAAAGACTATACAAACATATTGTACATTATGACAAGTTAGATTATAGCTCAGGTTTACCTTCGTACAACCTCATACATCTTCCTTTTAGCTCTTTAAGGTCTGTACAACTTGTGTACAAAATAATACATGCCATCCAGAATTAGCTATGCACGGAAAAACATGAGTTTCATTAAATGTAACTAAACAGCGAAACAACAGAGGCTTTTACTGTAGTGAGTAACATGAGGTTCTGCAAAGTGCAGCACACGGCAGCTTTGTCTGCCAGAAACAAATATACACTTAGGATGATCCAGACTCAAATCAAAACATAAAACATGACTGTGCTCCTTGTGCCGGTCTTGAACTGGACAAACAGAACGATGAGTGAGCAAAGAAATAAGAATAATGATGGACACAAAATAGCAGGGATATTCATAACTATAAATGTGCATGAAAGAAGAGCTCAGTGGCGTCTCATCTTGATTTTACGCCCTGAATTCTCGCCGTGTTTCTCATCGTCTTGACCGCGCCTCCAGTAGTTCTCTGACGTGATGCTGTGACGACGATGGCGGGAGAATGAAGGATGTCTGTTCTCCTCTTTGTCCATCTCGAGAACCCTCGGCCTGGTGGAGGAAAATGGAAAGTTTAGTTTTCTGCGTTCCTACATTTATCTCTTAGGTATCTTTTACCAAAATTCACCTAATGATTAGTACTGCTGACCCTGACAATACACACGACTGATCAGCTGTCTCTTTTTTAACACAACAAACATTGCCCATATTTGCTGACAGAGATTATAACGAGCCGGTTAGTTAATTTACTCCTAAACACGTCTCATTTCGTCTTTTGAAATATTTCTTAAGTTCACTTTGAATTCATGCAAAGGTAAGATAAAAACACTGCTAATCTATCACACTTCTGACAGCTACATCTTCCTCTTCCATTTCTCTGTCCCTGTTTATCCTTTGATTTGAAGCTCATCGCCCCATTTTCTGTTAAGTTTGGATCTTTGAAAAAAGTCAATTGCATCTGTGAATGTATACCTGTGAGCAGCATCGGGATCTGCTTTGCGATGAGAACGCTTGGCTTTCAATGGAGCTGGTCTGCTTGTAGGAGAAGATCTTAGAGGCCTTTCAGAGTCCACTCGAGGTGCATCAGGTCTGGTTCTGGACAAAGGAAGAACGAGAATAACTAAAATAAGAACCATATCTGACATAAATACGCTTACAGTAACAACAGGCTGACTCACTTTCTGAGGATGATCACAGCACGCCTTTCCTTGATATCCTGGGGCCTGATGCAGTGAGTTATGTCATCAGCAGCATAGCCACTGAGAGAGGGAAAGATTGGTTTTCAGTAATCACAACTTCAGATTTGAGTAACTTCATAGAAGTAGTCAGCGCTGATGCTGGGGGTCACCTGAGCACCGTGACGCTCCCTCTCCTCACAGGCAGGACAAACACGGGCTCTGACACCCGGATCGGCTTGAACTGGAAGCGGCAGCCAAAGCAGAGCGCGCTGTCACTGAAGAAGGACACCGACACGATGGGCCGCGCGAAGATGTGCAGAGGATCCACGTGCGACACTATGCAGCCACCTGGTTGATAATCATTGATGACTGCACTGTTAACAAACCCTTCCGGGATCACGCCGTTGGACACCAGCCGCTTGATCACCAGGTCGTGCACCCAGCCCGGGATCTCGTCCACCTCTCCTTTGCGGTACAGCCGCTCCTGACCCGGTCCTCGCTTCTCTAGCTGCGCTCCGTACGTGTAACCCTCACCGAAGAAGTACTTATTGCGGAGGGGCGCCCTGTCCACGGTGTGTTCACGGTAATGTCCAGCCTCTCCTTTGGCGACCACCTCGTCTATCTTCTCCTCGATGCGGGCGCACTCCTCCGGCGTGAAGATGTTCCTCTGCTGGATGCTGCTCTTCACGCGCAGGGCCTCCTGCTCCCGGAGCTCCGCGCTGTCGTCGCTGTGCTCAAACTCCTCATCGTCGGACTCCCGGTTCTTTCGTTTCCTGCCGTTCCCATTACTCGTCATTTCCACGTATTTGTTCTTATAATCGTCTCTGTGCGGAGTCATAGACTTCAGCTTTTCCCTCAGGTCAGAGTATCCGCTTGCTGCCATGTCAGCCAAAACGATATGACCGCTGTGCTACCGACTGGGCTTCTGGCTAACAGAGAGCATGCATTAGCACGGTGTTTACACACCGATTTATCAGTCTGTTTAAAACGCACAGGCTCTATCTCAAACAATAGATATTACTTTAAAGTGGTCTATGACAGTCACACAGTATTGTAAGGGGCAAAAAAGCTAATGTGTGCTAGGTTCCAGCAACCAATCTCTGCACTGGTGGGGCTCTGGTGTAGCACTGGATAGTCTGCAGATATTATCCAACGCAAACGAAAAGCCGGAGTTGTAAACAAATACTGCGTCGACACCGCACCACGTTGTGACAAGCCAGCGAGGGGACGAGCGTTGTTAGCCGAGCTGCTTAGCTACCATCTAGCTAGTTAGCTCGACTAGCCTGGCTTGGCCAGTCTGTCGCCGCCTGGAAATACTGACAAACCACGCAGCAACATTTCACGTGTCACCGCCAAATTCCGAACGCGCGCGATCCCTAGATGTTTCCGCCCACCTTTTAACTCCAAATATCCAAGAAGTACAGTTGTCTTTTATAAGCAAAAAGCTTGACCGCGGTTACTTCTACTCCTTCACCAGCGCACTCTGAGAGCCAACCTGAAAATAAACTCGTGTAACCTGCCGGGGAATCTGCGCATGCTCAGTGACTCGCGAGCCAGTAGGAGGAGCTAAATCCATTTTGGGATCGCTCGGGACTTGCTTCAACCCGCTCCTGCTAATTTTGTCCCGCAATCATCTTATTTACGCTCGTGAGGTTTGCAGGTTTTTGTTAAGCAGATGTAAAGCTAATTCCCCAACATAATTTAAAAAATAACTCTGAAATATTATGAAATCAAAACAGAAAATGGGGATACTTTACATCACATACTTTACTGAAATACTTTGCACTGTATGGCTTTAAAAGAACAACAAAAAACAAAAACAACTAAAACATTACTCAGATTATTGGCTGAAGTACTAGCTGTACATCAAAATGCTCAATCACAAATTGAAGCTCTGCTTTCAAAAAATCTTTTTTAATATGTTAATCAATATTAGCAGCCAACTGATATTCCACAAGAGATCAAAATATTTATTTATTTATTTTTATGGGCAGCATCAGTTCATAGTTTTTTGTTCAGCTCATCATATTTCAATCATAAACCCATCTGGGTACACCATCAAAAAAGGACAAAATTTACCAAGCCCTAGTTAGGTTATTTCAAAACAAACTAGCCACTGAATATCCTTAACATCCACCTGTTTTAGCCATCCTCGCCTGTTTTGCATACCTAAATGGAAAAGCTTCTAACAAAGGAACTCTAAGCTTTCTAACCGTGTAGACCATGTCCATGGGGCAAAGGTTTAACCACAGTTATTAAAATGCATGTTGTTGATGTTGACTGGAAATATGTACTGGACACCACTGACCAGGTGGATGCAAAGATTGTTTGTTTTTGTTATTTTTATCACAGCTTATAGTTGAACAATAAAGATTTTACCATGGAAATATAATACATTTAAGCCCATTATGTTGATTTCACAAAAGAAGTTGCAAATGCATGAGTGAATAAAATACAATACTTTCCAGTGAAATACCATACCCTAACTATGGATAAACGTGGTAAAATGTAATTTACCGAAACCTATCCAAGACCAAATTTGGGCTCACCTATTATACATGGAAATATTACTACAACTATCTTCTTTTAAGATCGTAAGAACGATTTTTTAAGTTATTTTGTGTGGTCTTATAGGGTAAACATTTGTTATATACATTAAAAAAAGATTACCTCTTTTTTTGACTTTTTATTGTTCTTGCCTATCAAAGCATTTAAGTGGACTAATTCATGAAGTGCATGTCTACTTACAATTCCCCTTAAAAGATTTTTTATTTTGATAATATTTTCCTTAAAAAAATAAAATGAATACAACTAGTGTTTACATCAATATTTACAGTCAATAATAGTAATAACATTGTATAAAAAAAAATGTTTTTAAAAACACACACACAAAACATGGTAGTCATTGCTTATAAAATGTGTTAATGACAAAAACCCTGGGCCTGATCCAGAAAAGAGGTTCAACAAATTCTGATTTTAAAAAGAAACTCTGGGTCAACTTACTCTGAGCTGAGCAACTCTGAGCTTTTGCTTCCAGATCAGCTGCTGTCAGCTGGTTCAATCAACTCTGAGTGTTTTTACTCAGAGTCCAGAGACACAACAAAAAGGAATCAATGGAGCCCTGACACCTCGGTTCACCATGGCAACCGCTGACAAAAAGCTAGTTATTTAACCCAAATGGAGATATAGCTTCTTACAAAGAGGCATTTTGTTTAAAAAAAAAGGAATACTAAGGAGAGAGATACAGTGAAGAAAAAAAATCTTGAGTCCATATGGAAGTTGGAATCCACTGGTATACTGACTGGATATTTAACTTTATCAAAACAGGAGGATATGGGGTTAAAATATCTTAGTTTTATGTCGTTCATTCGTAAGAATAAAAAACACACAATAAGGCAACTAAAAATGAAGTATAAATACATCTTTTAAGGTAATACATGTATATCATAGCTTTTAGAAAATAATTGTGATTTTTTATGTCTGTTTCATAGACCTGTTTGTTTACATACAATATAAATGTTCAGTCTAGTGATTTAAACCCCAAACTAATGCTGTTTTAACTCACACAGTACATTTTCTCCCACCTAGTCTGGATACGTCCAGATTTTTATTTTAGATATAGATAGCTAATCTTTCTCATCAAGGAGGATGAGGGATGAGGAAGATTGAGGACGCTGCTGGAATCTAAAGAGGCTGACAGAAAATAGGCTACCAATGACACATTTATGTAATCATGACTTCAGAAATGTGTAAGGACTTTCCTTATGACTCCAAAGTTGTCTCACTAAAATATTTTGTGTTGCCAAGATATAAAGAAAAGTGTCATTAACAAAGAAAGTACAGTTTTTGCTGTGACATCATCTCATTACACAGCATACGCTGTCATGTTGAATACACAGAGCTGGAAAAACAGAGCAACTGCAAATCGGTGCCGTTTTGTGACATTAAGACCAGGAAATAATAACATCTGTTTGAGTTCAGAACAAATCCTCTCCCTATATATATTATTATGTTTTAATTTAGCAATGTTTCTTCTGTGTTCAACAGCTTCTGTGTAGATAAAACATAAAGCACTACATTCGAACACCAATTCTCTGCGAAGTGCTCAGGAGCGCCCAGATTACTGGTTTCTGGGCTTCAGTTTGTTCACAGAATGCACAACAATAAGACAGAGAATAATGGAGTGACTTCATGGTGTATTTACTTTAAATGTTATTGTGTGTGAGCAACATCCAACGAACAAAGTGAGGAGGTAGGCTTCAGGTTCCGTTACGAGGTGGAGAAGAGTTTGTGCAAAGTGTTACAACATTGTGATTTCGCTGGGTGGCAGCGTGAGCCTCTTCTTCCGCACAGACATCATGTTTTCCACCTGCATGGCGATGACTTGACACAGCTCCAGGCTCTGCAGACAAAAAGAGACCTCATCAGCAGCAATCCCTTTACGGTGAACTCATGTATGTATCATAAGATAAGATAAGATGAGATAAGATAAGATAAGATAAGATAAGATAAGATAAGATAAGACTTTATTTTGTCTCAGAGCGGAGAGAAATTCGCTGTTACAGAGGCTCTAGAAACACACAAGGATGGGTGGAAAGGGTAACGAAAGGGTAAATAGTGCAAAACAGGTTATAAGAATAATAAAAATCTAAATAAAACAAAATCTGAATTTAAATATACACATATATATATAAATATATATATCACAATAATATTTGTCTATAAATACATACATATATATCTGCCGCTATCAACATCTACACAGTGGAGTTGATCATTGTCTCGGACTTGCTTTTTTTACCTGCTCCAGCTGCAGCTGAGTGATGCGTTGTGTGTTCATGTCTCCCAAAGTGAGGTCCACATAGGGGTAACTGGTTCCAGCGGTGGGCCTCTGTGTGCGGCTGGCCTGCACTTCCACCAGGGGGACCACTGCCATCAACTCCTGCAGCACAGAGAGCGAACTTTACAGCTTCCAAATGGAAGTAAAACTCTGCCTCAGCTCGAGCCTCAGCTGCCCCGATGAGACGCACACAGACCGAGAACCACTGTGTGCGATTTCTTACGTGAGTAGTCTTGTGCAGAAAGTGCAGACCATGTTGATTGACAGCAAGGATACAGGGAGCATAGAAGGTGGTGGAGCTGCTGCTGTGGATGTAGAAAAACGAGGAGCCGAACATGGGGAACGCACTGACCAGCCCTGCAAACACAAAAACATTGTTTAACAAAAAGGCAAACCATTAATCACGTTTTTTTTTGTCCTTTTTACATATTCTATTCTATTATATAGAGAGAATACAGTTATGTTCACCCAATTAACTTAGCATATAATTCAGTCTTTTACATCTGCAGGACCTTCCTTTCCTATGAACAGCGATCTTACCCAGAAACTGTGCTCTGGCCTGGTGCGGGTTCAGAGCTTGTACTTGCTGCATGTGCTGTGTCACCATGGTAACCCACTGCTGCGGCGGCTGCTTTTTGAAAAGAGGCGTGGCGATGTACTCTGATAATTCGTGTCTTGAGGAGAGAGGAGTGGAAACCAGGTTTCAGATAAACAGAAGTCTGCTTCGCTCTGTGATTTTCAACATTCCTCAAAACTTTTTTACACAACTCAGTGAGCTGCCCTGCTCTGCTCTTTCCTACATGTGTGGGAGGAAAGTGACAGTGATAACAAGAGTTTTCACAGCCTAGAGAGGAAAAACCCAACCAAACAAAACTCTGTCTCACCCTGTACGCACAACTGGTGACTCTGCTTTATTCTGAGTCTGTGTTTAATGCAGAAAAGAAAGACGTTTTTCAATTTTTTCTCATTCTTCGAATCTGGGAGATAATAAAGCACATTTATAATAAACCTTTAGTAGATTCTCCTTCCTGTACTTACTATAATTTAATCTGATTTATGAGATAATTGGGACTGGAGATTTTTGGTAACTGTACACAAATACAACTACGGTATAAAGATAAAGTCACACTATTTTTCATAGTTTGGCCAGTCAGGTGTGACCTACACTTGTATTTTTTTGCATGATTTTAAATGCTAATTTAAACTGACTGACATGAACCAAGAAGCAAGTGTTACAGTCTACAGCCACTAGAGGGCACTGTAGGCTTGTAACAACTGCTGTACTAATAAGGAGGAATTCAATGGACGGAGTGGTGGAATGAGATGTGGAGGTTGGTTACTGGTAACTTATTGATTGGAGTTTTACTGTTTGTTTTTAATTTTTTTAAGACTGTTTTAACTCATCTGTTCAGGGACTGCAGATGGAAATTGGCTTGGCGAAATCTGGTGCAAAGCATAATCTTAATGTTTTTTGCACATATCTCTGTCAAATAAAGGAATAAACAAACAAACAAACTTCTTTTTTCAGACTTGAGCCTCTCAGCCTCTGGGGTATGTTCTTTGTGCTATTATGTAGCCGATAAACTGCTAATGTGTTAAAGTAACATTACAGACACCTATTCAGCCTGCTGTTCTGTGTGCTGTTGTGCAGTTCAATAACTTGCCTTTCCAGATTAAATGTCTGTTTTCGGTCTTGGATTTCATTTAACAAATTTAAAAATAAATGCGACATATCATCCAGTGTGACTTTTATATGTCACTTTTTCATGGCGCATCTTTTGGCTGATGCAACTACTCCAGAGTGACTTATAGTTTGGAAAGATAAACATACGGCTAACACAGACATTAATGGTTAAAAAACTAATAAAATCCTAAATTACTGGACCATAGTTGTCATAAATGTAATTCATCTGTTGAAATACTGAGTATAGCTGAAATGTGAAGTAATCTTATGAAAAACTAAAGAAAAGTGATGTGAATTAGGTTAGTTTAAACCAGAGCTACTCAGTTTGGTCATACGTGGGGCCACAGTCCTGCAGATCTTCTTTGTGTGCCTGCTCCAACACACCTGAGTCAAATTACAGGGAACGAACAGCATATGAATTTCTGCACAATGACTCATTAACTGAGTCAGGTGTGTTGGAGCAGGCACACACTGAAAACCTGCAGGACTGAATTGAGCTGCTGGTTTACACTTTTCTGAAGTGAATAAAATAGCTATAGGTGGAATTCAATATCAGTAGACGTTCTAACCAGATACAAACCTTCTGGAGGAAAAAGATAAAACAATGGTAGTGGACATCCGCACGAGAAAAAATGAAAACAACTGCTCTTTAGGAATTAGTGTTAACTCCTCCAACCAGGAGAAACCCGCTTCCTGTGAGTCTATCCATTTTTCTTGAGCTTTCATGGAACATTATATGAAGTACACATTAAAAAAACAGTGATGGAAGTTCAAACAATATTGATAAACCTGAGGGAAAGGTCAGTTCTGAAGAGCAAAAGCTCAAGATTTGACATCTTGTTTTTATTATTTCATGCTTTGGTCAATCATTTATACTTTCCTGAGTTGTTCTTTGTTTTTTAATTGGAGTCTGCATGTTAAAAAAAAAAAAAAAAAACAACGCTGAGGGCTAATAGAGGAATTACAGTTCACCTGTCAGGTGGAACATTTTCTGCCTGTTTTTCCACTGTCTGAATTTTTGATTTTTTTTGTTGTATTTTAATCAATTGCTATTTTTCTCATATTTTAGTTTTTTCTTAACTTAAAAAACGAGACTGGTCTACACTAGAATTAGCAAACAGCACACTGAGAGGAAGACTGGAGCTAAGACCATATTGGTGTTTCCTCACATGCTGGGGATGAAGATGATGTCTTTGGCTCGGTGCTGCAAAGCTGCCAGCTTGGAGATTTGGTGGAATTGTTGATCACTCACTTTCCCGTGTGGAAGAACATTCAGCAAACCTTTTCGATAGTCCGGGAGGATCTAGACGTTTACACAGACAGAGTTATACACAGTAACACATGCAAGTAGCAGATGCATGGGGGTTGTATGTGAAACATCCTGAGTTGTACCTGGTTATACTGCATGGAGACACAGAGCTCATTCTCAAACTTGAGCTGCTGAGTCCAGACAACTCGTCGAAACCAGAGGCTGTAGTTGGCGTCAACCACCTCTGCCTCGGTGGCTACATCCAGGATGTATTCGTGCTTGTTCAGAGGACGCACATTCTGACCTACATTAAACACACGAGAAGGTGTTACTGTAGACACATGTATGTGTCAATCTAACTGCATCCTAAATATGAGTTAATTTACCGACACACACTGAAATGTCACATTATTACTGTTTATTCACACGCTGTGTGACCTGCTGTGCCTCACATGAATGAGAGCAGCTGCTAGCTGTTCTCATGTGGAGATATTTAACAATGGAACAAGCTGCTAATCTGTCTTACTAAAACTGATTAGCAGCTTGGAAACGTTTTGTCGTTAGACAGAGCAGAAAACAGAAGAAACAACTCTTTTGCTGTGTTTGCACTGTTATTCTACAGTGAGGGATTATTGTAACTGTGGTGTTCCAATCTTAAAATGACCCACACCACTGAGTCGCGGAGCTTTGCGCTTTTAGATGAAGCCATTGCTTTCAAGAAACTGGGGTGGTATTTTCATTTGGTCCGAGCTGGATCTGGTGGTTGATGCCAAAGTGGATGAAAAACAGAAAACCTCAGTTAGTGCACAAATCTGAGAGCTCATGTTTAATTTGATCTGGCAGAATGTATCTGGTGTTCTTCCTTTTCAGCAGATTTCCTAAAGGCTTGTCCAGCCAGGCTTGTCACTGTTTGTCCAATAAGGGGCAGTATTGATATGAGGAACCGTACAGAAGCAGCTCCACTGAGCAATGTCATCCAGCACTATGTCTCATGTTTTACTGCTGGGACTGGAGGTCTACCCAGTTGTAAACAAAGCCTTTTTTGGTTTAGCAAACTTTTACAAAACTCTTTTCAATAAAATTGGTCTGAGGATGCCAGAACAGATGGGGAAAACCAGTACTAAGTGTATCTATTTTATGAGCACTTAAGAGGGAAAAAAATAACGTTGGAGCTTTAAATATTAGAAAAATAAGCAATTAAAAAAAATTAAAAATGCTTACATACATTTCCATATAGGAACACTATTTAACTACTAATTATGATGGAATGTGGAAGTAAGAAGAAAATGCAGATATTAGCAAATAGGCTTTAACTCATGAAAACAGCAAACAGCAACAGCAAACATATAAAATGTTGAAATTGAGAAATACATTTTTTTCTTCAATATGCTATTTGTATTAATAACATGTTTAAAACATAAAACTGGAGCCATTAACAGAACTGGAAAAAGTAAAAGCTATGACATTTCATCTAACACAACGACTTGATGCTATAAAGCTAAGATATAAAACTCTTTGGTGGCCGATGGCATTTTGCTGCAAACCATTTTGTACAACCAGATGTGATGGCAGTCAATGTGATGTCAACAGAAGAAGTAGAAAAGGAATTAGCTCTGACAGCAGCATTGCAAAACTGAAGGATTTTTATTCCATAGCCATACTGGTTTTTTAAGTGAAGTGGCCAATCAGGATGGCGGCATGTGTAACATATGTTTCACCACCCTTTATCTGTCATTCAACATTAATGGCTCCTTTGTAGATGTGATTCATTAATTAATGCTGCATTCATTTCCAAAAAGAATTTGACCTCTGCAAAGTTGACTATTTTTGTTTTTAATCATTGCAGTCAATTGTAAAATAATTTAGAAAGTGACTCATAGAAAGTGAAAGAATCTTTGGATTGTATTTGTATATTTCTTCTTTACATTGTAGGGATCAAACTGTCCTTTAAACCCAAAATACCTACATGCCCTTAGTCTCATCTGAAGGACTGAAGACAGTTCATATCAGCTTTCAGAGATTTTTCTGAATCTTTTAATGATATGCATCATACATCTGTTTTTCAGTAATTTCCAATTTCATTATAGAATAAATTGTTTGATTTGAAATTGCAGCCTTTCAGAGTGGTAAACCTTTAGCCTCTGTCCAGACTTTTATAAGACATCATCATTTATACTGAGAATACTTGACAAAATACAGTAAACTGAAGTAAATTTATCAACTTAAACAACTGATATCTTATCTTTGTAGTATTTTCTACTAAATAAGTTTGTGTGCGTCACAGTTTCACAAGTTCCTTGAAAACTAGGATGTAAAAAAAATGCAAATTGCAAATAAATGCCACACATGCACCTTTGAACAATGTTAAAAGTCATACATTTCTAATGGTGTAATGTTTTATGGAAGATGCAGTTTATCAGACATGAAAAGTTGATATTCAAGCTTTTCTTATCATTTTGCGATGATCCCTCAGCCTGATTTGTGATCTGTGAGCGGATCTGTTTCACTGACTCTGACAAGAAGGCTGCCTTCATGCATAAAATAATCATTAATATGCATGTGGGTGTGTGTGGCTGAGAGAACAAGACATCTGTGAGCACACCTCTGTTAGTCACTAAAAATACAGCATATTCTTCCATGGCATCCATTCTGTGTAATCCCATCTCATAACACAGCTCCTCTATCACCTCCAGGGCAACCTGAAAAACATGACAAGCACAGATGGGCAAGTCCATCACAACCATCTCACACTCTCATGCGTCACAGAGATAGTGAGCTTCCAGCAGCAGGTGAACACTTACGGAGCATGTTTTGATCTTCACGTGACGTTCGATGCCTCCAGGGAAGAGAAACAACTGACGTTTTGAGCTACGTCCCGCCTGAAAAAGCACAGTCACACACTCATGTGGTATTCGCTGAACACACACTGTACTGAAACACATCCAAACCTGAATACATAATGTGGTAATATACACTGTGAAGCTTTGAGGTCTTTGTTATTTATGATAAAATTATACAAAATATGTCATGCAATGGATGTTTATCATCAGTATATTTTATGATCAACAAATACCACCAAAAAGAGCAAAAACTACTGTCACTCGTTAAGTTTTTTCCTCCCTGCTGTCTCTGTGGAATTCAGCTTCAGGCTCATTAGATTGTAAATAAATGCAAAACTGATTTCAGCAAGAATAATTTCTAAAATGATTGGGGACAGTAGTTTTCATCATTGCTGAGTCAAAAGAAAACTTTGCATTGTTTGGGATTATTTTCAAACTATATTCCCCAGGAATATGCCTGCAACACAAGACCTCAGTTAAATGTTTAAGAAATTTCAGAAATGCGAGAAGCGTTGCAGCACTGTCAGGAAAAAGTTCATCAGGGATTTTCTGTTGGTATTTTCATCATGCATTGACTGGAAAAACTAGAATATGACCTGCCTACAATAAAATTAGGCCTGCACCTTATGATAATTATAGCTGCACTGCATTACATAATTAAAGTCACAGCAAACTTCATTATTATTCAGAACCAAAATGTAAGAAGTGGAGGATTGTGGTCACTGGTGAACAAAATACAATAAAAGTTGGATATGCTTTGAGCCCATACAACAAAGTGATCCTTCTTAAAACTGCCCACTGTTAAAAGGCTGTACAGCTAAATACTACAAGAACATTTTGGATTATTAGTCGCAGGTTAAACAAAAATCGGGAAAATGTGACATCAAGTTATAAAGACAAACTATTGCATTGTGGATATACTAAATATTTTCCAGACAGAGATCCCTAGAGCTTTTTACATCTTGATATGGTGTCAAATGCAAAAAGCATCAAATTCTTAATATGAGAGCAGATATAGTAATACAGATTACATTTATGACTCACTGAGGGGTCTTCATTCATTGCCAACATCTGCACCACAATTAATCTGAAGGTATGATTTTTACAAAATGGGTACTTGCTTTTCCCATTTGACTTTTTTGTGGACATACTTATGAGATTATCATGTCATTCTTATCACTTGTTGAGCATTTCCCCGTTTCCACTGAGCAGTATGGTATGGGTCGGTCCAGTAGAAGCATCCACTAAACCCGTACCAAACCGTAGCATTTTTGGGGCCCATTCAGTTGTGGATCCATCGAATATGGTACGGTACAGTTTGGCCGGAGCTACTGGCATGACATAAAGATGCCAGTAGCTCACAAAAACAAAGCAGCTCCCAAAGCAGCATGACACAAACACCAGTCAATCTATGCTGGAAAGTAAACAGTAAGAAAAGTCTCCTAACATCAGCAGGGTCTGTTTGGTTCTGGAGCTTCAAAGTTTCCTCCCACAGTTGGAGATGAAGTCACGTAAAATGAGCTGGATGGAGCGATGAGGAATTAAAACTTATATAGTACATATCTCATGTCATTTTGGCTTCACGTGTGTTGGTGTCGTGCGAGTTGAGACGCTTTTCTGAATGGGCTGGACCATTCAGCACCGTACCGAACCATAGCGACCAGTGCCGTACCCCTCAGTGGAAACGAGAAATATGTCGCCTTTTGAACAAACACTGTTTCAAGAAGATCACAATGTAGTTAAGTTTGTTCAAATCTGTTGATGAAAGTCAACATTGTACAGTGTGAACTTTATTTTTCCGACTGATCCCGAACAATGAAAGCAAAGGGTTATTTAGTGTGTCTGAACGCAATAATTTCATCCTGAATGTGGCCCTTCTGCTTCCCCTCTGATGCTTACAGTTCATGCATTCTGCTGCTAGTACTTTCACTGGTTTCTGCTTTAATGTGTAATAGGGGTTCTGTATACTGTAATTTTTATTTCTGAAAAGGATTTCAGTATTTCTTGCACCCTTGGAGACAAAAATGACAGAAGAAACGAACCATCATAGCCTTCAGCTCCATACTGTTTGGTGCAACAATGCGACCGCCGTACTGGAACGTCTTCTTTAGATTGAGCTCACACGCTTTAGCAATGCCTACAGATGTAAAGCAAATATTACAAATTGGTTATATGTAGAGCAAATTTTAAACTAGGTGTAAGTGTATATGTTTGCGTATGTTTTTACCCTGATACTGTGGGCCTGCGCCGCGAGCAGCCTGCTGCAGGTACTTCAGCAGGAACGGCTTGAGGACTTCAGAGCAGCGATAAAATGCAGTCAGGATGTACAGCAGCCTCCAGCCTCGTTGGCAACTATCGCTGCAGAGCACAAGAGTGCACCGACATGCTCGGGATCACAAGCTCGGAGACTAAAGAAGCATGCTCTGTGTGTTAGTGTGGGATGAGTACATCGTTAGTGCACGGTCAGCTGACTTACGGTTTGGAACTAGTGTTGGCAGTAAGCTGTTTGAGGAGCTGGCAGTAAGCTTCATCCCTCATTAAGGTGAATTCGCCTATCAGCTGAGGGGAGCATACACACACACACACACATGCACACAGGTTTAATATAACATAGTCCCTAAAGATTTTTATGAGTGGTCCTCCTCTCTTTATTCTGCCTAAAGCTGAGAATTGTGAAATATGACTATGAAATACAGTATATGCATCCTAAGTTTCTCTAGGTCCCTGTATAAAGTACACATAAAAAAGTAATCTCTAATGGAATTTCCAAAATGGCCGAAGGGAGCTCATTATGGATTCTCAAGTACATGTCCCATTATCTTCTAAGTACTCTTTTACAATGTATGAGGAACATGAGGCTGAATGTCAAATAAATTCAATACAGATTTAATTTAACATTTGATTCTCTACAATACTCTGGGTTCCGATAGTGGCAGAACAAAAATTGTGACTGAACGTAGTGTAATAAGACTCAACAATTTGCGGTCGCTTAGGCTGGGTCTATACTCGCGCATAGCCTCCGTGCGGCGGGACCTGCAGAGGCTACGCAGACCCTCTGTGTGTTTATACTCCTGCGTAGGGAAACGCGCCGGGTCGCGGGGTTTTTTCCGGATCTACAGGCAGCGGTAGGCTGGTACCGGTCAATAAACTCCGCCACGCGGAGTTTTTTCAGTGCTTCAACATACAAATTTA
>JAVQJG010168487.1:0-10349 GCA_036024015.1 Craterocephalus amniculus
GTCAAAAGACGGTGCCAACGGCGATTTCTTTAATGACATTAACACAGGACAGCGTAGCCTCTAAACTCAGTGAGTCCTAACACCAACAACTCAACATGCTTAGCTCTCTCGTGCATTCCCTTAACTGTCCCCCCTGGAACTCCGGACACTAACTTTGGTTCCGGGGGTGAATTATGTAAACCCACTACACAGTATAAAAAAGCCCAGTTTTACCTTTATCAGTCCCGGATCCTCATCTGCAGCCACTTGTCTTGACCATTTCTAATTATCAGGTTTCTTTGGATTTCCTGCAGCACCTTTCTGTTTGCTTGAAGATGAGCGAGGTCAATTTGCCTTCTCAGCCACAGAAATAAGACAAAATTAGTCAAACCAATCAGACGGCTTCCTGAATGAGGTGTAATATCAACAATAAGTTGCGCGGCTGGAGATGCAGACCTGTGACCTGCACTCGGGTCACAGCTGGAGGGATTAGTTATTGTTTTGCATTGCTTTCAGTCTGGTAGTCTTCCTCTCCTGCTGGAGGTTGTGATACTCTGAGACTTGTTCCCACTGTTCTGCTGCAGGAGAAAAACATCCGTCACTTGACCTGAACTTGATTCCTCGCATGGACTCGACCCAGAAGTCTACATGACAGTTTTCCAGGCATGTCATCCTGCTTGTATGTAATTGTCTAAATCAGTTTCTGCTGGTGCCGGACTCAGCCGTGGCCAATCTGGAGCTTTTTTTTTACTTCGTGGGGCGAACCCATAAAGTGGATTAGTGTTTGGCAGAGATCAGAGCGGATGAGTTTGGACAGAAGTCACTGAGAAGCAGCTGATCAGATGATCGTCCTCTCAACACGGCCAACTGTGCACACAATTTCGTGTCCTTTTATGTCTGACGGGCAGAAACTGCACAGACGTGAAGCTCACAGGGTTGGATGTCCCTCTAGCCGGTCCCAGTGTTCGGTAACCACTGATGCTAATCCTGCTGCTTTAAGAGAGGAGGAACCTGAAATATACACATTTATATCAGTTTATAGGGGCAAAAAGAATCACTTACATCTGACTTAAATGTTGCACAGCTATTAATTTAAGTAGATTTTCACACACAATCATCTCTTTGGTTTACAGAAAATGTCAATAGAAAGATTTATTTCAAGCAAATTTAAGCAGATAATAACCCTTTTAGAGTGATTATCATGAATCTTAGTTAAGAAATGATTAAATAAAACTTCCTGAACCATCTCTCGCAATTGGTTTAGGTATGTTGTACCAAACCAATAGTTTTTCTTTTCCTGTTGCTGTTTCAAATTTTGATCATTTCCTTACTTAATTATTAACTTTTACTTAATATTTTGCTAAAAAAAACAAAAACATTTGTTTGTATTTTTCTTGTGCAAAAGAAAAGAGAAAATGCAAAGAGACACTTCTCTCTTGCTTTTTTCTTGGTGTAAAATTGCTATTGTACCTTCTTTGTAACATTGCTTTTAACATTCCTTTGGCAATATTGTAGCTCTACAGTCATGCTGATGAAGCTTATTGAATTGAATTGCATTGAATTGAAAGTTAAAGGGTTAAGGGTGAAACAAAAGACGATTCACAAAAAAGCTGCTTCCTTTAATCATCTTTAAACAATCCTATCAACAAACAATTTGTATTATGCACATGTATAAAACTAAATGTATTTGTCTTCATACACTGATATTACCTCAGGTAACAATGATTTTCAAACACCCAAAGCAGTTTGAGTGATCATGTGACTAGAAAATATAAGTGCATTTACTGTTTGTCCAGGAAAGTGCAGAATAAAGTTTTATAGTCAAGAAATTATGAATTTCTACTCCAGAAGTTTTTCTTTTTGCTATTTATGCTTCTTCGTTCATTGCTCCTCACTTGTTTTATGTTTTATGATCCTGTCATCCATACATCGCTCAAATCCATCATGACTCCGGCTGGTCCCAGCTTTCTGTTTATTCTTTTCCAGATCGCTCCTTTGTGACTCAGCTTCTGGACGTTTATCACTCCGTTCAACAACTTCTTCCTATTTTTACAATCCTTCAATTTATTTTTTCTAAAACTCATTTTCATTTGAATTTACTTTAAAATGCTTGAACACTGCTTTGTTAGTTGGGTCCACCTCATTTGGGTTTGAAAGAAATAAACTCAGTTTCTTATGCAACTTGTTTACATTTATGTTACCTCTCAGGCATGTTTGCTTTGGACAAAGCAGAAGAACAAACACAAATCTAAACACTGATTAAAACAGTCTCATCGACTGGGGAAAGATTGTGTTAGGGGTATGTTACGTTTAAGTTTGACGTGTCAAACCTAATTTAATTAAAGCAATTTTCATCCCTCTACACCAATTATGAGCAGGTCAAAGAGGTCAGTTTGCACAATAATTACGTGTCTGTGTTTGTGACTCGAGGACATTACATTTTCTGAAATGTTTTTCTGTGCCGTTTTGTCGAAAGCAGAGATATTTCATAGAGTTTATAACTTCTGCAAAGTGACTGAGTTTAACTCTTCATGTTCAATCAGACTTTCTTCAAGGACAAAACTATGTTTTTTGGAATAAAGAGTGGGATTGTGAAAGCACAATATCTTGTATTTGAACATTTTTCATTTCAGGTTATTAAAAAAGGGAAAAAGAAAAAGACTTTGTTGTTTCCAGAACTCAAAACTCAGTGAATATAACGTTAGATGAACAACACGTGACATGAGTCTGTGTCCAGAAACGAGCATGTTATGTTCAGTAGTGGTTCTTAAATAACCCTAGATGTCAGCATCTACTCCATATTTTAATTTCTAATTGTTTATAATATCTAGATACATAAAACATTGAGTACAGAAACAAAGCCAAGGATATAAAGAGGGGTAAAAAGCCAATATCTGCAGCACTAAGTCCCGCCCCCTACACATCAGCAACGTCATTAATCTATAGTATCTGATATTTGTACAGGACCTTATTTTGATGTTCTGCGATAAATACACAGTATATAATGGTGTTAAATGAATAACAGCCTCTCCACTTCATCTCTGTTTAGGCTTCTCTTCGTAATTAACTGATTTGTCATCACTGGTTTGATTTTAGATGATTTTTCTGTGTATCAGAGGCTAAAAATTTCTATGTGTTCAAAAATATACTCATCGTTTAAGTAAAATTAGTGTTTATATCAAACAATGTATGATTACATAAAAAATAATTACACAAAAGTTTCCAACTGTAAGCTCTTAACTTGCTTCTGTCATAGGTTCTTCTCCATGCTGACATGACAGCATCACACATTTGCTACATCAATGAGGAGAATCTCCTGTTTCCTCCACATCCCAAATGTGGAATCGTGGGTGTAGATGTGGTGGCAGTGGAGGCCACTGGAGTCCAGTGAACTCTTTAAAGTCACTCTAATCTTCTTTCTTTCTGAAATTCAGCAGTTCGTCTGACTAAAAGCATCCAATTGCTCCCATGTGATTGGCTGATAAGCTGCTTATGTTACGCAATGGAGCATTTAGCCCTTGTTAGATGGATGTGACTGTATTTAAATGCTGTTTTCTTGCACATCAATCACTTAAATGGGAAATAGTGAGTAATCCAAACAAATAAAAGTACATTTATATAAATAATTTTAAAGAAATTAGTCATTAAAGCTTATATATCTCAAAGAATGATACATAACATGTGCAACAGAGAAGAGAAAAAAATAAAAAAGCACCACATACCATCAAAATGAAGTGACCTTGTTTCTATTCATATAAAAGTGGCTTTAAATGCGTGATTACATTTCAAGGATTTCAGATGGGAACAATAGAGGGAGGTTACACTGTCAGCCTTTTTTTTAATAGTTTCAGCTCCCACAGACACACACTCAGCGTTACACAACACCTGCTGCACAACATCAGTAGTAATTATGGTCTCTTTTCCTCTGGGAACTTTCTTGGAGCTGAGCTCATAGGAACCCCAGGATGTTAATTGTTTTTGGCATGCTAAGTGACGCAGTGTGGTGACAAATCCGGCAGCTAGAATACTTTTAAAGTAGAAAACCATTTCCAAGCAGCGTTAACATTTAAGAAGCTTTTGCTCCACGCTTCATTTATCAGATTGATCGAGTTTTATAAAGAAGAGAAACAGTGACAGGTGAAACTTCTAGGAAGTTATTTTAGTTACAGATTTCTATTTTTGATATTTAACATTTTTTTAAATGTTTTTTATTAACATGTTTGTATACTCTTAGTCTCTGTGGTGGTTTCTGGTGAGTTTGTTATTTTTCTTTATTTCTTGTTTGTTTCTTGTGCTTGTTGTTGTAAATTTGCAATGAAAAACAAATAAATGGAATCAAATTTGTTGGAACAAGGTAACAAATAAAACCTGCAGGACAGATCCTGGTTTAGGGGGACGCACATTACAGAAAGAAAGGAAGCAGCCTCAGAAGTCAGCATCCTGCAGGCAGAATTTAAAACTACTGACTCTTTTCTTATTACTTTCACTTTAGAGGCTGCGAGTGGTGGAAGAAGTCCATTACAGCTCATTTCCGTTCTCCATCTCGCAGCAGTACTTGCCTCCTCGCCGTATCGACCCGCCCTAACTGGACTCAGGGAGATAATATAGAAGCCGGAGAGACTCTCTCAGATAATGTAACATTTATTAAAGTACCTTGGGAAGTACACCCACAGGAGCAATAAGGGAGACTTGTTATATATCGTGTCTGCAGAGAATCCAACACGTCGGAGCAGCAGCAGCTCGGCTCACTTAATCGAACTTTTCCATTATGTGATGAACAGAAATGAATTCATTCCAGTGAGGGTTGTAGATTTACAGCTTAGGATAGCCTGGGGAAGATGCAGATTTCTGGCTCTGGAAACTCACGTCATCTTTTTAGAGCAAGAACGAATGATGTTCAGAGACACACCACCTGCAGGATGCAGCTTCAGCGTCAACTGGTTCAGTGTTGAACCGTCATCATTCACAGACCAAAGCTGGTCCCGTTTCCACCAGAAGACAGAGATTTTCCTTTTTTGTGCATCTCCATAAGGATGCAAATATCCCTTATTTGGTTTTTAGACACTTTAGCGCCCTTCTCTCCTCTTCCTACAATCAACCCCTGTTTAATTATGTGATCACGATTAAGAGCTGCTGACATTTAAAGCAGCTGTTTAGGCAGGAATTTAGCCTTATGCTGCACTTTAATTAAATGTTTAGCCGCTTTTTTTATCTTTTTTTTGTGAATACTAATATATTTCTACATGTTTGTGTTTTTATCCTCTGAAGTATTTTGTGAGTTATACACAAATAATTGACTTACCTACTCCACCCAAAGATAAAATGGATGTCATGTGTAGCCCAGCTCCAACACTGTGGCTGACAGAAATAGATATGAAAGGAAAAATCTTCAAAGCAAAGATTGTCAGAGAAAATAGTGACCAGAAAGAGATCCAAAAGAAAATGCACATAAAAACCTCAGCAAATAGAGATGAAATGACTTTAAATCAGCACAGCAGGACGAAAAACACTCAAACCAACAAACTGAGTGCAACAATTCAGATCATTCTGTTTGTCCATGTTATATTTTCAGTGGGGTTTTTATTTAATTTCCAGATTAATGTTGAACTACAGGCTGTTTTAGTTTGTCAGAGAACAGATTAAGACCAGAGCATGCATGCAAAATTAGGACTTTTGTAGCTTTAGTGACATAAACCTGAAAAACAAACAGAAAAGGGAAGTATGTTTGTATTTAATATCTAAATCCACCACATCCAATGAGCGCCCTTTAGTGCACGTCTGAGTATCTGAGCCCTTATCGGTGTGCACACCAGCCTGCGCTATCTGTCATTATACACAAGTTTGGCAGCTTCCATAATCGTAGAGTAATAAATCTATAACCTCTGACAGCGTCGGCCATTACCCACCATTGTTTAACCACAACACATTATGTAATCGTCTGCATCAGCAGCTGGCTCTGCCTCTGACATGAAAAACATTCGGCCTCTGCAACTTCTAAATCCCCCCCTGCTCACGCTGATCTGTGCATATAGATTGAACATTAAGATACCAAGTCATGGCCTCGCGAAGGACAAGTGCGAGAAATCCCTGCGTCAGTCAGAAGCCAGTGGAGGATGAGGAGGAAAGAGGAGGAAGAAAGCTGAATCATGCATCTTTGATTGATTTACAGCTTCAGTTTGAAAGATTAAGAATTTAGTTGATGACTTTAACTTTTAGATTAATGTTAAATTATTTCTAAATTGAGTATTATTTATTTAATTTCTTATGTTCAGTGAAGTAGAAAAGAGGTTTGCGACCCATTCTGCGCTCTTTGGAGGCACCGAAGCAGAAGATACAACCTTGAATAGACACACCAGTGTGTTTTTGATCCTTGGACATTAAATCTTGCTGTTTTGCAGCGAAGGGAACTCCACAAAATCACATAAAACTGAATAAAACATTTAAATAGCAATAATGTCGGATTTTTACTACTAAACCAAAAGAGTTCATGGTAAAATGATCACAATATTAACTGAAAAGATTTCTGTTGCACTTATCTGTCTTTTTATTTTGAGCTTTTTAGGTTATTTTGCTATTGAAGAAGATTTAAAACATACTTATAAGTGAGATCACATTAATGTTGATATCAACCCTCTGATGCACTTATTATTTTCAAAAAGTGCTGAATTTTTACAACGTAATAATTTCTTTCTACAGACTGGCAGTGAGGCTTTACTTTATTTTTAACATTACTTTAAATCTTATTTTCTAAATGTTTTAAACTCTTTTCTATTTATAAAATATATTGTCATGTCTATATAATGTAGATATTCTATAAAACATTGCTATGTCATTTTTATTTATAAATAGCCTTTATATAGATATCCTTTCTGTGGACACTTTGCATAAAAGGCTTCATTTTTTTAATTTTAGAGGCAGGATTTTGAAAATGGACCCTTTTTTAAAAGAAGGATTTCTAGGACTCTTTTTTCAAAAGTCACTGGACTGACGTGCAGTTGGGACTCCTGCACTGAGGAATTACTCCAAAGTAGCACTTTTATAAACAAAACTTTGCAAAAATAGAAGCCCAGATGGTATTTTTGGGCTGCATTGAACCCTTTTATACAAAAATCCAGACTAACTATATGCTGTCAAACAGATGTTTTTATAATCTGCCTCTGATGTGTAAAACCTAAATTACTTCTAGCACTTTCATTTTATTCATTATTTAAATAATATACAGAGAAAAAACAACAAATGATAAATAAAGCCGACCAATCCTGCACAGACTGATGCTGCAGATTGAGGGAAAAACTTAATTCTTGTACTTAAATCTGTCAACATGGATTTCAGAACTAATTATATCCCAGTTTTCGAAGCCCACCAAATACTGTGTTGACAAAAGGATAAAAAATGTTGGAAGAACGTTGTTATGTGCTGCACAGTTTCTACCAAACAGATCAATGAATTTGCTTTATTTCCTTTCGAGGATTCAGGAGTTTTGACAGAAAAACCAGATGGATGTAAAAACTGCGAATCATGTTTATAAATACTCTGGTTCCTGGATGAACATGTTGTTTGACCTGAAATGCAACAGACAGAAAATATTAATGCAGACCAGTTTAAACATCAGAAATGGGCACCAGAAGGTGAAAATGTGAGCAGCTGGTTTACTGTACTGGAGCTGCAAAACAGTTCTTATGTGGTTTATTCTAACTTGAGAAGATCTGCTGGGATTTGGCTGCTGTGTTTCCAGTGATGCTCGTACATGTTTGTACATCTGGTTGATGTGTTTAATTAACTGGTTCACAGCAGGTTAATCTGGAAAGCCAGTCAAGATGCCCACTGGCCTGGTATCAGGGGGAATAACAGGGTCATCTACCTGCTCTGGCTCACCAGTATAACTGTGAGAATCATGTTTTTATCTCATCAGGCTGTGTGGACAGAAACCAGCCCCGGTATCAGAGCTTGTGGCTGCAGCTGCAACACTGGTGTCCTCCAGGGCACCGTCCTGGCCCCCTTTCTCTTCACCCCCTACACTGCAGACATTATGGACGGCTGCGTTCTGCAGAAACTCTCATATCTCTGCGATTGTCGGTCTGATCACTGAGGATGACTTCCTTTGACTTCCTTTCTTCCCTGCTGAAAGAAACTCTGTCAGACTTAACAGTGGACACATGTTTTCCTGCAGCCTCTCCAGACTTGCAACATTTTAATTTCATGTGCAACAATTGTTTCAATGCAACAGGTTTTTTGTTCTTCTTCTTATTACTGCAAAGAATGTTTGGCCAAAATATGGTCCACATCTGGAGTTTCCTTTGGCTCTGACTTAGTCTTGACTTGCGGCGTTAACACCATGTGAGAGTGGCAGCCAAAACCCACCCACGTGACCACTTGTGGGCCAAAAAGAAATTTCTGCTATTTGTTTTCAGGCTCGCTTCTGATATTTGGAGTTGTCATAATCCACTTTCAAGCCAACAACATGTGGAGAAGGCATGGCAGGTTTATTTGTATAGCACATTTCATGTACATGACAGTTCAAGGTGCTCAAACATTAGAAACATTACAGCAAGGTGCAGAAAGAAATAAAAAAAGAATTAAAAGCAAAAGTAAAATCACAAAATGAGAAAAATAAATATTAAACCGTCAGAGAGGGAATAAAAAAAATCACGCATCATAAAAGGCTGCAAATAGAAAAGTTTTTAACCCTGTTTTAAAACTTCTGACAGTTTCAGCATTCAGCGCTTTGTTAACTAACAGCAGGACTTTGAAGTCAATTGTTTGACAAACAGGAAGCCAGTGTAAAGATCTGAGGACTGGTGTTATATGATCCACTTTCCTGGTCTTAGTGAGGACTCGAGCAAAAGCATTTTGGACTGACTGCAGCTGTCTGATGGACTTTTTAGGGAGACCTGTAAGGACAGCATAACAGTAGTCCAGTCTACTAAAAATAAATGCATGGACAAGTTTTTCTAAATCCTGTGAAGACATCAGTCCTCGATATGTTCTTTAAGTGATAATATGCTGAGTTCACAACTGTCTTAATGTGACTACTGAAGTTCAGGTCTGAGTCCATGACGACACCCAGGTTTCTGGCTCTGTTGGTGGTTTCTAACTTAGCCATCTGAAGCTGAGTGCAGACTTTTAATCTTTCTTCTTTGGCTCCACGATTTCAGTTTTGTCTTCATTTATCTGAAGAAATTTCTGACACATCCAGTCTTTAATCTGATCAATGCATCTGATCAGTGATTGGATTGAACTATAGTCTCCTGGTGTGATGGTAATGTAGATCTGCGTGTCAGTTGTTACCATGAACAAGTTATAGTAAATGTTGGACACAGCATTGAGGCAAATACGGGCATGGAGAAGGGTTTGGAGAACAAGATCTGAGCAGGTGTAGATGACCTATTACCTCTGTTCTCTACCAACAATCAAATATTACAATTAGTTTTAATAAAGAGATCATAGTTTAAGTTGACATCAGGGACCAGCAAGGCTTCATGATTTTATTTGACAACGTTCTTGAAAATGTGTATTTTCAAATTGTCAAAAACACCATTCTAGCCTTAAAAATAAAATGTACTTACTAAGAGATGCACACTCATTTATTTTTTGTATTCTAACAATTAGTTCCATAACCTCTCATCGGATTATCTACACAGCATGCCTATCACAGTAGCCTATCAGGTAGCTGAATTTTTCTTTTTAATTGTAAATGCCCAGTTTTTTTTTTATCAGGTTTAAATGAATAACATTAAGAGCAACAAATCTGATGTATCAAAGGCACCAATCATGTCCTCTGCTGTGTGTTTACCACTGCTGCTGCAGGCATACGTCTCCACCGTCACAAAGTCAATCCAGTCCAGTTTGAACCTGTAAGATCAGGTGTGATGCCCTGTTAGTCCCCAGTAGGCTTTACACAATCAGGATTTTAGGGGCCGATCACGGATCAGAGAGTTAAAAAAGACCGATCACCGATCCGATCACTGGCCTAAATGTGGGAATCAAATGTGCCCATTTTTATACAGTTTAAGGAGTATTTTAAAAACTTCCTCTTGTCCATAGGCTACTTTAATGCAATTAAAATACTTTTCAAGAATACTGCACAAAAGGGCAGCGATCTCTCAGTACATTCATATAACTCATTCACTTTTCATTATTTTTCTGTACTGCTTTTCTTATAATGATGAAATTATTTATTGACAGTAGTATTAAGATGTCTACGTGTGTATATGTGTGTATATATATATATATATATCCGTGTGAAAGACAGCTTTACGTTTTTGCTGCATTTATGTTTTGAGCTATTTTTAGACTTACATTATGGAATATGTGCGGCAAATTCCATCTTTAACCAACGTTGTCAAACATGCTGCTTCCTTGTGGACTTA
>JAVQJG010168494.1:0-16851 GCA_036024015.1 Craterocephalus amniculus
GTTTTGTGGTTTGGATAATGTCCTCTTCAGAAAGAGCCAGAGCAGGAGAACAAAAAACCTCAAACCTGAGGGTGGTGGAGACTGCAATTCAAGAAGTCAATTTGGTCTAGTCAAGTTTAAAAGAAGGTAATGTGTGTCTGAAATTAAATCACAGAACTCACCGACAGGTTCAGTGAGGCTGCGGTTACAGGCCTAACACGTTACATTTTCCATGCTCCATTTGCTGTTCAACACCTTCTTTAGGTTTATTTAGAGTCAAACGGCTGAGCTTTTCAACCTGAAGTCCAGTGTTTGATGGAAAGTTTCCTCGATGTTTGTGTGTCATGTGAAACTTGCTGCAAGGGTTTTTCTGGTATTTGTTAAATGTCGGCAGGTGCAGTCTATCCATTAGCCCTGTCCATGTAAAATTCCACCCAGATCTCCAGTATGTGAGAAACCATAGAAACAGACTGGCCTTTGTTTCTTGTACTCGGGAAAGTGTCCTGTGAGATGAACTGAGTAATGCTGCTTTGGCAGATGACTGTCCCACTCACACACATTTAGTGTTGAAGAAAAAACTGGGTGAAGAATAACATTCATAAAAGGTGTGACATTTAGAGGGACTGAAGATGATTTTCCATCTGCTTCGTTTTGAAAAGCTCCCTCTGGTCGTACCAGCCAATTATGGAGGAATCACAAAACGGATGTTTGTGCAGCAATTTAAGTTTGTAAAAACTCCCTGAATTTCATTCTCATTCATCAAAATGTACTGCTAGTTCTTAAACTCAGAGAGCTACTTTGACATTTTTTGAAAATGAGCTGATTTTCTTCCCAGTAATGATTTAGATGAGAAGATTAGTACTGTACAGTTCTCACACCCGTCTTGAACTAGTAAATATTTCACCTGCTGCAAATGAACTGAGAGGAGACATTTACCAAACTGGAGGCTGTGGATGCCTGCAGGCAGCACCAACTTAACTCAAAACACTAGCACTTTCGTTTTGCATCTCCATGGCTAAAATATTTCATTCAGTGTGGTGATTTGCAGGGTAAAATTATGCCGCACGCCTGCCCCTAGAGCACAATTACTCAGCTTCCACAACTTTATCACCCCTACCTTTCTATTAACAGATAAATCTGACCACCTATATAGTCCATTTAACATAAAAAAATGAGAAAAACTGCTCTTCTACAGCCTTTACAAACTGAATAGGACATAAACTGATATTAATTATCTTTAGTGGAAAGTTTTGACCACTTACCGGCCTGGCATACACTACCATGTTTTCAGTGGTCTTGTGTGAATGCACATTTCTCAAAATGAGTCCATCTTTATGGAAAAGTTTTTACTTTTTAAAGTCAGTTCTGTTTCCATGTGGGTGTAGCCTGTAACATAAAAAAAGAATCTGGGTCTACTGTTCTTAATTACAAATGAGGAAAATATTAGCAATTGAGTTTTTTTTTTTGGACTTGGAGTGTGTTAAAGCTCAGTTTATATGTGTGCTACTCTGTTCTCTAAGACTAGGTACTAAATGCTTTTTAATTCTTAATATTGCTATTTCAAGTTATGTAGTGTAATTTATGTCCAAATCTTCTGAAAATATGGCTTTACACTGATCAAAAAAGAGGCATGTTCCATGAGTGATGGCAGATTGGAGTAAGGAAGCTCATTTCAGAGCAGGGATGGACGATAAGTTATTGTGTACGATACGTCGTCAAAGAATTTCCCCATTGTAGTGATTTGTCATGTGATAAAAACAAATTTATGTGCAACACATCTGCTGTCCAACTCATCTGTGTAACAGACAGGGGGCAGGGTGGTGTACACATGTCGGTAGACTTCGTTCCAGCTCTGTTACCTGGAACTGGTCTGGTTTTTAACGCACTAGTTTTGCAATGCCGGTGAACTGGAACTTAAATTATGTTGTTTAGAAGCTTCTGGTATTATTTTATGGCTCTCAAGACTGAATGTAGTGAAAGATTTATAGTACGAAAGATTAGAATTATCATTTTTTTAATGATCACTTATTACTGTTACAAAAACAGAAATGATTATGACAAATATTTTAGTCCATATCTCAGCTGGTATACTGTAATCCTGTAGTATTTGTACCAAAGCATGTCAGACATTTCATTAAGACCTCAATAAATTGTGTGTACTTGTGAATAGATCTACTTTAACCAGGAACTGAGAGTTGACACAAGTATAGTTAGTCTTGCCTTGACCTACTAACATCTATATTTAACCACTGAAAAGGCAGCAAATGCTTATGTTATTTATTTGCAAGAAACAAAACTAGTAGGAATACTTTAAAGATAAAGATAGATTTAGATTTACTGTAAAGACATAGGAGTGACATTAAGTTTTCATCACACTAAATTAAAGTGCCACAAAAACATTGTCAGGGAGAGGACCAAATGTCAAAAGGCAGAGGATATACAGAATAGAATAAATCCATATATAGCAATAGTATAATTTCTTAATTTCTAATAATAGTTATACATTATGTAATTCCAGCATTTATAAGTACATAAGTCATAACTTGAGGCAATTGTATGAATATCTAAAATGTATCTGAGCCAAAATTTGAGGCAGCGTTAAGTTCAGAGCCCTGAAGTTTACTTGTAATCCAAGCAAATGCCTACTTGATATGGTTTTATTAAATATGGTCATCTGTTCCAGAGGCACCACACCAACAAAGTCAAACTGTAGACTTCTTGGTACTGTAAAATAAGTGCACTTCTCATAAATGATCTGAGCAGCATTAAACTCTAGCATACTAATATTTTGCAGTACTCGAGGGAACCATTTAACTCCCAACTCACCATTATTAGTTGGTTAAAATCCCTGGGCTTCACTTTTCAACACCAAAGAACACCCTATTACATAATTTCTAAATGAGCAGCATTGATCAATTAGCTTTAGCAGTCAAGTCTCAGGTCACAAACTTGTAACTTAACCCTTTTCCACCCCATTCAGCCTATAAACGGAGATTTTACTGACCTTTTTAAGGTGCAGAACGTGCCAATATATGCTAAAATACTATTGCTATAAAGGCTTCTGATTTATTTGCATAAAAAGAGACAGTATTGTGAATGTGCTGCAGAAAGTGAGTACAGAGTCCTTGAATAGGAAATCATAACATTTTGCAAGCTAGTCATTCCTGAAAGGAATTCCTGAAATGTTTTATTTCAACTGACCTCAGAGCATGTTTCCAATTTGTACCCAGAAATGAAGCTATGCAAAATTATATTTAAAATTTGGCTTGTGTTTAAAAGATTATTTTATGGCAAAGGAAATGGACACGATATTTGTTAAGTTTCCAAAAGATGTTCTGCTTTGACATTTTGGATCAAATTAAAAGACATTTACAGACAGATTTGAAATGTCATTTCTTGCCAAGAGTAAGAAATGATGTTGTCTAACTGTTCACAGGCATTTGAATCCTAGTCTACTCAGAAAGTCTGCCCCATCTGGGACATTGTGAATGCGCAAACTCGCTCTGATTTGGATCAATGAAGCAAACTTGGTCCACAAACAAATGGAATTCAGTCTGTTTCAAGTGGCTCATATCCAGGAAGCAGAACCCAAAGCAAAGTGCATTGTGGGCTCAGTGTACTGCATTATGGGTCAGCAACTAATTATGGGTGGGACGATATGCAGCTCTGGACGGGAGAAATGGCTCATGGGTGGATGTGGAAGAACTTGGTAAGTTCTGATAGAAATATTTCTTCATTGTGTGACTCGTCTTCTCCTTAAGTAATTATTGATGATGTGGGGAGTGGAACATGTGAACAATTAAAAGGTCTGATTGGTTTGGCTAGTGCAGTGTCTTCATCAATGTCCACAAACAAAGGCTGTTTTAAAGCCTGCCAATCATGAGGGAAATGGCCATTAAGTGAGGGGTAGCCTTGTGTTTATTTAGAATTATGTATTGTTAATTAACCATATTATACTTTTAAAATGTTTAGAATCTGTAGTAATAACAGGTCTCACAAAAGTTTAAAAGGAAAGGTTCCATATCAGGATCCTTATTAGGAAAGCTAGGAGAGAGTATTAAGAAAAACAATGGTCTAAAGGTTATGTTATGTTAAAAGAGCTGCTCCCCCTACCCCTATAAAAATGTCAAACTCTTTCTTTTATTGTGTTTACATTGACAAGTTATCAGATTTATTTATGGAAAAATAGACTTCAACCTCATTAGAATGATCAGACAACATGAAGCCCTTTTGAAGTAGCCTGTAAACCTAACCCAGTTAAGATGCTACCCTACTTTCAACTCCAATAGCCCAGTTTGAAAAGCACCCAGAAGAGTAAGACTCTCCACCAGAACATAGTCCAAATAAGTAACGGCAACTCTGAGCTAATGCTGGAGTTACCCTTGCTCTAATATGAAGAGGAAAGATTGGGCGGTTGTCAGCAGGAGCCAGAACTGGGCTGGGATATATTGCATTAATATTTCAGGCACTTATCTGACAAGCTTGTCCGCAGTGACTTACAGGATCCCTCTCAAGGACACCTTGGCAGGACACATGCTAATGAGCACTGACTGCACTTGTACAAATAAAACCAGTATATGAAAAATTACGAGATGCTGCTGCATAAAAGGCTTCCTGTCAGCCTGGCCTCATATTCCTCTGCAAAATCTTATGCTGCAATAATATAGGGAGCAATAATACTCTCTCAATGCTTTTTCTGGCTCACACTAACCCTTTATTGACTAAACCTTAATTTTTCTTCAAGGGTGTGGCTAAAATTTTTCCGAGTGGACTTGTAAAATATCCTGTCAAATGTATCATAGGATGTTAACATTTCCTTAAATAACACCACTAATGTTTGCCAACTGAACCTTGAAAATGGTTTAATGTGAAGACCTCTGATGTGCTTAAGGCTGGATCGAAACATGGGTTCTTTCCAGTTTACTTCCCAATGTCAAACAAGTTCCTCTCGACTGTCAAATGCAGGGGAGCAGTGACTTAATACATTCCCCAGAGTAGTTGCATCGAGGAACTCTTTGCTATAAAAGGGAAAGGAAAAGGACAGAGGGAATTGTGGAGGAGACTGACTAGAGGCTGCAAGTCATCATTAGTGTTTTTATCTGGAACTCAAAGTTCAAATATCTGCAAGCAACTATTGTGCCAATTTCTAGATGTTAATTGCTATTCTTATGGATAGACTATTTGCTTTAGGTATAAACAGTGCTGAGCTGATGTAAAATAAAAATGATCAACTGGCAGGAACACCAAGTAAGATAGAGGAAGTCCACATAACTTTTGGGAATTTTAAATCATGTTTATGCTTTTACATCTTATCTACCTCCTTGAATCTCTGCTCTGCATTACCCTCATCCCTCCTCTTGCCTTTAGTCTCTCCATCCGATCTTACTTCTACCTCCCCAAGATGTTGTCCTTCCTCCCCGTTTATGTAGGTCACAGCCCAGAGAAACAACAGATGAGCCGCGGCAATGTGGAGGTTTCTGGCAGGACGGCGGCATTGATGTTAGCCATGGAAGGGGAGAGGCACCGGGAGCATTGGTTCCAAAGCCATGTGGCATTGTACTTGCTAATTTATTATAGATGAGGGCCAGCAATAATGGATGAGGCTGGTGAGTAACCTGAGGATGCAGTGGGACACGGAGACTTGCTTCAGTTTTAGCTTCCTTTTCCTCCTCCTTCTGTTTTAAGCCAATGAGCCTTTCTCAGAAAACATGGAACATGATGCTTGCCCAGACACGGCGGCATAGAAAACAAACATGGGGCCACTCAAATAAATCCATATTCGCACTCGGGGGGGACAATTATTAGGGAGGTAAAAGTGAAATTATCTCGCATTAATGTCTTTTTTGCTAGGGCACAAAACCATTGATCTGCTGCTTTTTAAGGGCAGTGAACCTCACCGTTTATTCACGAATAAACCTGCAGAAACAGTGATAAGAGGTGTAAAACAGTGAGATGTTCCATTTTTAATAGAATGCATGGCTTGTATAATGTGTGGGTATTGAGAGAGGTGGACATTTTGACATCAAGTAAGAATAGCTTAACCTCTGCTGCTTTATTTTTTGCCTGCCTTTTGTGAGTGTGCACTTCTGATTCCCCAGTCTTGCACTGAGTGGGATGAATCACCCTGTGATCTAGCAGTGACTGTCCGTGGTGACATCTTTTAGACAGCTGGCTGATACAAAAGGATCTCTGTACCCAATCAGCTGCCCCTCCCCACACCAGCCACGGTTTTCTGCAGTCCTTCTGAAATCCAACACGACGGACCCGTCCCACCTTACAGTAGCAATCAATGACCGGCACTTTTGACAGGCGACACTGTTGTCTGCTGAGTGGAGGGTGACAGATGGAAAACAGGGACGGCTCCGTGCGAGTGTGTGCATTAGTGTGCGCATGGGCATGTGTTTGTGTAGGATGGGAGGGAAAGGGGGGTGTGTGTGTGTGTGTAGGATTGTCAATCCTGCATGCAGTCACACACCTGATGCACTGTGTGTGTATGAGGCAAGCGGGACTCAGGGTGTTTCAAGGGGCGAGTGAGTCACCGCTCCACTGAAGTTGGGCTACCAAAAACGACGGATTGCGCTGCCCTCCACGCTCCTCGTTCTCGCTTCCCTCCCCCCGTGGGTCTCAAGTCCGGCACTGATGTTCTCCATTTATTTAATTAAAGCGCTTCCACTTTTAAGTGGCTGCCGATTGATTTCTGCACGAACACAAAATCGGAGGTAATGTCATTGGCAAGTGGGCCAAGAGCTGATGATGCTTAAGGTGTGAAAGTAAAAAGGATTTCCAACATACTTTGGGTGATTACATGCCGGAGCTTTCGGCTGTGGGTGTGTGAGCACAAATCTGCCAGAAAATCGATCACGCATTGGCAGCAATACCATGTGAGCATATGAATCAGTTGTGAGTCAGTCTGAGAGGAATAGGTGTTGGTACAGACTGAGCGTGCCTATTGAGAAGAATGAGAACAAGATGGGGGAGAATAAGCATACAATCATGGCTGAGTAGATAAAAGTCAGCTGTAACAAAAAGGGGCAGTCGTTTCGCAAAAGGCCTGGGATTTGCAGGAGAAGCTGTGGGGGAGGACGGTGACATCCCAGACATGGAACTGACACTTATCAAGACTAAAAACAAAAAATAAAGTTGGGAAAAATACAGGGTAGTTTGGAGAGTTGGTTCCAAAGTATTATTATCTAACACACCCAGAGCAATGACTAACTGGGATTTACTTCTCACAGCTGCACTTTAAGATTGCAATCTAAACGCAAATCATCTTGGGCAGCCAGTTTATATCAGAACCCAGATTGTAGTCTTTACTGTAGCTAATAAATGTGTGCGCTATGCTACGACTGCTATAAAGTGCTACTTGCTTGCTGCTCTCAAACATGGATGAGTGCTTAATGGCCATATGTGGTTCCCGCACACATGGGATGCTCAGAAAGTCAAGGAAGGTTCAACAAACAATATAAACATAAAACACTGCCAGAAGCAACTCCACATTTCCTCAGCATGCACAGGCTTTTTCATGGCGTATCAATGATTCAATCTTTTCTGCACGCACACACAAACACACACAAAAAGGTGTTCGATTTTTGTTGTGGCACTGATAATCTAAGGGTATAAAACCTCACTTGCATTTGACAAATGCAAGTGAGGTTTTATACGCATTTTCTCAAATTGCTCATTCAGCGTCATGCCAGAGGAAGGACTTCTGGAAATCAGGTTTGTTGTTGCGCTGGGCGTGGTTTTGTACCAAAGATGCACCGACATATTGCGCATAATCTTATCCTGCTGGTACACAAGAGTGGGCAACAAGTAGGTGTTAATAATTAATAGTTAATTGTTCAAATTTACTCTTTGATCGGGCCAAATAATAAAGTTGATCAGACATGGCTTAATATTTACTTTGGTGAACAGACAATATTAATGGATTAAATTTTGCAATTAGTTCCCCTGTGCTGCCAAATATCAAATGGGACTCAATAGTTTCATGCAAAAAAAAAAAAAAATCAGGCCATGCAGCCATATTTGTTTTTATTTTTTTTCTAAAGATCAGGTCAGCCATGAAAATCCCTTCAAGCAGATACTGTAAAATGACCTATGAGCATTCAGTATCATTTCTGATCCCTGGTTTTAGTCACTGCTTACCATGACTCGTATCATAGTTGATGGTTACTTTCAGTTCATTAATCACTCCAAATTGGGTTAGTCATTATGTAAAGAGCTGCATAAAATCCATGTTAGCATTTAAATCAACTTACATATGATTCTGAATAATTATCAATCCATGCAATGATTTTGTGTTATCACTGGTTTTGTAAGATGACACATTTTGATGGCTCACTGAAAATGACAGCACTTGTAAAAGTCAAAGAACACTGCAAACGCTGAGCATGTCCTGCCCTCCACACTGCATTATGACTGCATGCAAGATTATTTTCTTATTAGGTTTATTGTTCTTTTTTTTTAATCTGGAAATTAAACAATTATAAAAACCAAAAGTGATATTTATGAAAAGCAGCATATCCTCACAAATGAAGAACTGAAACCAGAGGCATGAAACCTATTTTGAAACCAATAATGAATGATCTGAAGTGCAGCTGGTGACGCAGTTAATATTTCCGAAATTACTGTGAAGTGATACAATAGTTCATTACACAGTATTGTTTTATTCCTCTTTGTAAATGCCAAAGCCAAGAACCAATCTCATTTTAAAGCATTCATGAGGCGTTCTATATGAAAAAGATGTCATAGCAAATAAATCCTGCATTTGGCCCTGAAATTTGAAATATTTCTCTGGGAAATATGTTTGACATCTTCACTCTGATTAAACAGCAAGATGAAATGGCCTCCTATAAATTGGTCTGAACGTGACACAGGCAAGGTCCCTCTGATTAACAGCTGACAGTGACTGATGTGTCATCAGCGGCAGAGTCTCCCGATGGCACATTCCTCCTTAGACAACTCCAGCACAAATGCGGGTAAGTTGAGGAAAAAACATACCAGAGTGGATCAATGTTCATTTAACTCTGAACTTAGTTTTCATTGTTAAAAAAATGATAAACCAGCAGCTTTTGTGTTGTTGAGAAACATGCTCATAAACCTCTTGTCTACTAAGTTAAACATGCACAGTAAAAAATACTGATGCAGACACAGCTGTTTCCCACTACAGGTTATTTCATCTCAGTAGTAAGAGACGGCTTAACATCCCTGAGCTTAACTGATCCCTGCACAGCCAGTTGACTGACCCTCCCCCATTTAAATGGACCAGACTAGAGCAGTGGAGAGTATAAAGAAAATCAAAAAAGGAATAAAGTACATCAGTGTAATGTCCATGATTGCTAAATCACTACACTTAAACTGATATGACTTTAGCTCCAGAAGAACCTACAATTGGAAAATATGGGGATGGGTTTGAAGCGGTAATCTGTGTTTTTGACAAGCTGGGACGAGAAACCGCAGAACAAATATTCATATTTCAGTGTGAAATATTTGATCTGGTTTGTGCAATCTTTCACATTCACCACAACTCTGAAAGTTTCAGCAAATGAGCGAAGCAGCTTGCTTGTGAATTTTAGCTCTCCACAAGTCACACGTTTTCCAAAAATCCCTGCAGCCTCTTTGGGGCTGAGGACAGTTTTCTCCAGCATGCATGAAGCGCTGCAGCGTCTGAACTGACCCCAGCAGACACATCAGTGGAAACGTTTTTATTGGTAGCAAATCCTCCAGTTAATTTTCAATATCTAATGTCCTGATGGGCTGTGGCTGCATCTGGTAATCCACAGTGATGTGATTGGTGAATATCTCAATATAGTGACCTATT
This sequence comes from Craterocephalus amniculus, assembly GCA_036024015.1. Classification (NCBI taxonomy): domain Eukaryota; kingdom Metazoa; phylum Chordata; class Actinopteri; order Atheriniformes; family Atherinidae; genus Craterocephalus; species Craterocephalus amniculus. The sequence goes on from JAVQJG010168494.1 coordinate 9,800, forward strand.
TTCTGGTAAGTTAACTGGCATGCCAGCATGGCTTATCCGATCATATAAACCCATAAATGGGTGGTCTCCTGTGCTATAATAATATAATTTTAAATGCTGATTTGGTGCAGACACAAAGAAAATATGCACAGGGTGCAGGTGGAGTTGTGTCCACGCACATGTGTGCGCGGATTTGTTTCCATGTGGTGCTGTGGTGGAAGACAAACACAGTTTATAGCTTCAAGGAGGGGAGTATCTCGTCCTTTTATCGAATGCAGTGTCACCATGGCAACACAACTGGAAGCGCTGCACCTGTGGAGATGATGTGACCCCTGTGATAGAATCAAAGGTAACAACACTTCCTCACAGCCCCACAACTCTGTCTCAGGAGGCTTTACACACGATCCCACAGAGGTGTATCCATGACTTCTGAGGACATTTCCTGCCTTGCAATGATGTCCTGGAAACTTACATGTGCCCACATTCATGACCCAACTCAATTTCACATATTAAATCTTGTCCTCTCATCAAGGTTCAGGGTGTTACGTTATGAGAATAACATTCCCGTAATGTTGTCATGGTAACAGATTTAGGTCCTCACAACACACCTGGATCACACAAAAACAGCCTGTAGAGTAGAAAGTATTTTCAGCAACACTCTAATTTATATTGTAATTACAGTTTGACTGATCTCTGTTATAAGCAGAGATCAATTCTTAACCCCAGTCCCATAGAGGTCGGGATGCTCTCTAAAATAAATAACTATATAAATAATAAAATAAAAACAAGAGGCAATTACTACATGTTATTCCCAACAGAACAAGAACTTATGAGATGTTGAAACAGACATTTTACCATTTTATGGAAAATATAAGCTCATATTAAATTTAATGGCAGCAACACACCTTAAAAATGTTAAACAGATTGAACTATACCATAGTTTAGCATGTTGTAACAACTGTCTGTAAACACGTGGGTAGAGGGGAACAGAAACTGGTTTTAGGTTTCCCAGTTTCTTCCAGTAGAGGATTCTTGCACCTTAACATTCCTGAGCCTCCAGACCCCAATGTTTTGTTTCATGATGCTCCAAATCATTAGTACTGGCTGCAGGTCTGGACTACGGGCTGGCCAGTTCAGCATTTAGGCTCTTCACCTGTGGAGCTCTATTGTGATGCATGCAGTATAAGGTTTAGCATTGTCCTGCTGAACCCTTTAACACCTTCCCTGACTGACACGTTGCCTGGATGGGAGCAGATGCTGCATGTAATTCTCAGCACCGTTGGAGCCTTCACACATGTGGAAGCTGCCCATGCCACAGAATCATTTTCCACTCTGGAGCTTTGGTCCAGAGAAGACAGTTAGCCGAAGGAGAATAGATAATAGGGGTGAGATTGAAACTCAGCTCCTGATTTATCCACAAACTGTTTTAAAGGTCCCACCATGTTACTAAAACACAAGTGGTTTTGTTTGAGTAAAAACAATGAACAGATGAATGCAATGCACAAACATTGTTGGTTGGTTGGTGCAACAAAAGCTCAGTCCTAATCCTCAAAAATTGTATATTGTATAATAAACTACATAAAATAATATTAAATAGAATGAAATAAATTAAAATACAATAAAATAAGAGAATAGAAATTTAGATAAAATAAAAATACCAATAATAGCCTAGAAGTATACTGTAAGTCTTTAGCTTTTTCTAAAAACATCAAGACTCAACTGCTCGCAGATGGTTTGGATAGACTCACCCTTACAATAAACAATAAAAGACCAGCCTCCGATGACCTGAGGGCCCTGAGAGACTCAAACAAAAAAGCAAATCACATAAATACTCCTGACAAAACCTTACAGAGCTTTAAACACTAACAAGTCTTTTTAAAATAAAATTGGAGATGATACAGAACTTTTGAATTGTATAAAGGAGTCAAAAGAGCACAAGAATGTTTAAGATATCCCTGCACTAAACTGCAATGAGCAATAAAAGGTCGTATATTTAGAAGGACAAGGTAAACTTGAAGAATCCAGTGTCAAGTCATTTATCTGCTTTGTGTCATATTCATATTTCAAACAAACTTTGGCCTGGTTCACAACTCTCAGACGAAACTCCTCAAACCTTTGAAGAGAATCTCCATTTACTTTTTTTAGTGCACAGCAAGGCTCAGATGACAATAGTCACACTAGTTTAAATGACCTGCACAGACACAGCAATGACATGTTTATCTTTTTCTGAAATCAAACTAAAAAATTGAGTATGAAGGCACCCAAAGGGAAAAAAATGATTGATTTGAAAACAGGACAGCCCAAGAAAGAAAGAAAAGTGTGTTCCGTATCCTTACTGGGATATGCAAGTAACAAGATAGGGAGGGAGGTCTACATACCCTTGAGCACAAAACACTTTATAAATAACTGAGAGACATACACTTCTGGCTTATTAACAGACAGTATATGTACTTACTTACAAAGAGGGCATTTCAAGATAACCATAATTGTCTACATTTATGAGTGGGTGCAACTTGAATCACTGTAAGAAGCTTTTCAGTGTGAAATGGAAAAATGCTTCTAATGTATTTAATTCAGTCCTACTTTAAGTTAGGTGTGTATTTATGCAGTTTTATGATGGCAGACATGGAGTATCTGCCAATTCCAAGTGACTAGTATGGGAGGGATGGAAAATTGTAATAAATAAAATGAACACTTCTCATTAGTTTGTGTCAATGAAAATGCAAGTAGACACAAATTTGTCTTCCTAAAGAAAATCAGCGTTTTTCATCAAAAGAGGGCAAAACATCGTAGAAGGAGCCAGTAATCTTTTTAAAATTCATATTTACAGGACACAATGCTGTGTAATACACATCTTTCTTCAGAAGCTATGAAGTGTCCCCACATTAACTGATGCCAATCTAGATGAACACAAGGTGTAAAAGCCATTATCTGAACCTCAAGCATGTCTTGCACAGCACTGAGGTCAAGGCCACCACTTGAGATGTGGGGGAGTGAGTAAAAGAAAGAAGTTACAGAAACTCTGGCTAAAGCAGAACTCACTTCATTCCAGTCAGCCACTATGACTAAAACAATGTATAAACAAAATAAAAGGGGGTTGTAGAAATGTTTTATAGCAGGACAGAAAGCTGAAATGGATTCTTTTGACTTCGGTTTTCTCTAAATCAGCCCCAGCTGTTGCTTACAGTCTGAATCTAGTGAATTGACAAGTGTCAATTTGCATTTCCCTTGTGGTTAAATGACAAATGAGGAGGAAGGAAAAGGGGTGTAGGTGAGAAATATGGGCAAGTCAACAATATGCGATTACTGCAGTGTTATTTCAAATTAAGTACACAAACGTTGGCTACTTTTTTGTTTTATTTGCTATTTTCTTGGCACCTATTGTCCTTGATTGTCAGAGTGTATTGAGAAACTTTCATTTTAATGCACACAAATGCTTTATGGAGGAATTATTATTGTAAAGACATAAAATAAAAAGCCCCCTATGTCTTTAAGATAATTCTTTGGACCAACGGGACCCAGACGCTGGTCTTTGAGAAACTTCGTTTCCCCCCTCTGGCTCTTTTTCAATAAGTCTACCACAAAGGGTTTTATCCACCAAATGACATATTCTGAAATCTGCTGCTCCTGTCTGACACTCACAGCACTACACAACAGCCCACAGAGCTGTAAAACAAGTGTGTATTGATTTTGTGTATTGTATTTTATTTGTGCCATCAAACGTAATTGCTTTTAAACAAGAGATTGTTTAAATGGGAATTCTCTCTCTCCACATCCATTTCCACACCGGCTGGACCGGTGCAGCATGCGGAGCACCTGTGTCTTCACAGCTGATTGAAGTGGGAATTAATGTCCCAGCATTAAAGTTGTGTTGATATTAAACAGTTCCTGCGGTTCACCTGAGAGCTGACGGATTTCATGAGTAGCTGTGGATGTTAAACTTGAGATGACAGAGAAAGGTGGGAAAATGTGATGGAAAAAGTTGACCAACTAAAAATGAACAGCACTGCAAGCCCCACTCTGAAGATACCACGTCATCTAGAAAGTACTTCCTCCCTGCTGTTTGGCAGGTGAATCCTCTTCTCCTGAACTCTGTTCAGCCCCTGGTTCCAGCAGTGGAGAGGAAAAAAAAAACAGGTTCCTGTAGTGGTTTCAGCTTTAAATAGAAGTCCTTTTAACTCGCCAAACTACATTGCTGACAAGATGTTCCTTGCAATGCATGAAGAAATTGGACCTTTGTAGGAAATCCTACAAATCATTCCTGATTTATCATTTTAATCATTCAAACAGAAAGAGGCATCGAGCCAACGTGACTGTGTATTTCAGTGTGTGTACAGTACAGTAGGTATGTGGGGGTCTGTCCTGAACTGAACCTGCTCTAATGATAACATCACTACTGTGTGGAGCTGCTACCTTCACCGGCTGGCCTGCTGATTCCAAGGCAATGAACCAGCCGATCGACATTCCACGTCAAACCCTTTACATGTGAATGTTAGTATCTGTGCTTCATGTCAGCGCGTCTCTTTATGTTTGAACCTGTGTGTGCAGACCCGAACAGTTGGCGCCTTATATTCTCCCCATGATGTAGGGGCGGCGAATACACTTCTCTGTGAATTTACATGAGGGTGTTCTCAGCGGGAGCTAGCAGATTCGTATAGCCTCGAGACCAAAAAAATAAAATAGAATTTTGGCTGCTGGAAGAAGCAAAACAAAATAGTGTGTAATGCATTTCTACGACAGCCCTCATCCTCCCTCTGAGCATGCCTGCAAGCTGCTGATACAGGAATTCGGGGGACATTTTACAAGCTGCTGTGCTGACACCAAGCATTTTCCACTCAAAAACATTTTAACCAGGTCCCACATTAGTGAGAAGCCAGCCATGAGTGTATTTGTGTGTGTGTGTGTGTGTGTGCAGAGTTGGTTGATAGTTGCAAGGTCTACATGTAATGAAAACCCCTTTGGTTTGGATATAAGAACTGCCAAGATATTGTCGTCCTATTATGCACTTGTCTTGGAATGTTTATGATTGTAGTGAGGAAGCAGAAGGGATGTGTACATGTGTTTATACAGAATGTGTTTGGCAGGCTTTAAAAGCTTTTTAGGTGGCTATTGATCAGTGGTAACAGGCCAAATTGACAGAAATGGTCTGTGGAGCTTTGCAAAGCACGTTTGGATTCAAATGAGAGGAAACAGCAAATTTGTTGCAAATGTATTTGGTATTAAATAAAAGGGAAATGTTAATGTACGAAATAACCCCAAGAGTGTGATGCATGTCTTCACCTTACATGATAATTAACAGCCTTGTTAGGTATTGAACTGTGTAATGGGAAAAATGACTGATGCTGTTCCCTGCACCGTGAGCTTGTTGTTCAGGGAAATAATTAAAGATAAAAATAATACAATCCAAAAATGTTGTAGTCTCGAAAGACTGCGGAGATAAGGAGAAATGAGGTGAAAGGTGGGAAAACGAGACGAAAATCGTTGACTCAACACTGCAAGCCCCATTCTGAAGAATCTAAAAAGTACTTCCTCCCTGCTGTTCTGCAGGTGAAACCTCTTGAACTCTGCTTAGTCCCTGGTTCCTGTTGCAGAGAGAAGGGCTTGTAGAAAAAAAGTTCCTCTAGTCATTTCAGCTTTAAATAGAAGTCCATCTAAAATCTGGGCCAACAACATCACTTACAAGATGTTCTTTGCACTGGATGAAGAAATGTATTCTTTATTTCAAATGTTTTCATTCTTGACTCATCCTTTTAATCATTCAATGACTGTTTCAGTGTGCGCAGTCGGTCTGTGGTGTCCCGAACTGAAACTGCCCTCTAAACAAAAAAGATAAAATATAAAAAGGGGAAGTAAGTCTTTGTTACTTTGACCTTTGGTGGCAAACCGAGCCTTTCATTTAACAAAACATTCCATTTGTAGGGAACGAAGGGTGAGCTTTAGGCAAGCGTTACTGGTTTCTACAGAAAGAAATCTGGACAAGCCCTGAGGTAAATTAGGGCAAAAGAATTACAAATATTAGGACAGTAAATGTATGAAAGCGTGGGATTCATTTATGAAATGAAAACATTTGATAAACTTGCATCATACTCTGTACATTAGGAAACTTGAAGCTGCACGTGTTTGTGTGGAACAAGGCAGAGTGTGTGCAAAGTGACCCAGCTGATATGAAAATAACAGCTGCAGGTCTACTGTGTGCTGGTTGCGGGGGCTCCAGTGGAACAGCTTGACAGGTGCAGTTGGCTCTTAAGAGTGCACATGCCAAAACCGCAATAATACCCCATATCTGTTTTCCAAAGCTAGCAGAGAATAAAGATTATATTCTTAAATATAACACTCAGTGAGGGGAAAAACTACGCTCAACGTTTTTATGTACTCGCTGTGAAAAGTCCACCACTTAGTGCAAACGCATACCAAATGAAGTAAACAACTGCTTCCTCAGTTTCCCGTGATGCGAACACAAACATGAGTGTTTGTCCTGCGAGATAAAGGTCCATTCCTTTGTGTACACACATGTACGCAAACAAAGCCGTCTTTCAAAAGGGTTATAATTAACTGTCAATGTTGAATCCAAATACTTGCATTCAGATTTCTGTCGTTCTTCGGAAGATATTTGTAGATTGTCTTGTTAATAAAAGCACAAATAAATGAAATAACTAGATAAAGTGGAATACCATGTGATCACTTTGAATACAAGTGTGTCTATGTATCAACTCTGCCTCTGCACACATCCTATATAAAAGCTGTAACAATAAGAAAGTGATGACTGGTTTGCAAACAAGTGGACAGAAGGTAGGGGAAAAAAAGACAGATCCAAGGTTGGGCAACATCCACACATCCTGGGATAAATGAATCCCTGTCAAACAGATGTCCTTTAGAAACACAAAAGCATAGGCTACATTCACCTGCTTCATATATCTTTGTAAGGTTAATTAATTGTATAGCTGAATTATTCCTGTATGTATGTATGTATGTATGTACAGGTCTGTCTCAGAAAATTAGAATATTGTGATAAAGTTCTTTATTTCCTGTAATGCAATTAAAAAACATGAAATGTCATACATTGTGTATTCATT